>VXBO01009032.1:320347-357655 GCA_013400135.1 Rhinoptilus africanus
TTGTTAAACCTTGCACAGACTCTTACAACTGCAGTTTGTTTTCATTAACCATACAGGGAGTCATAGAATTACAGTGTGAGACACATTTTACATCACTGAAGACTGCAGATGAAAACAATTCTAAGTACTATAATTTGTTTTAAGAGCTGAATATTGTATGTGCCAGTCAATAGAGAAAAGTTGTTTGGTTTTTCGTTTTTGTTTTTTTAAATGTAACCAGATTGCCAAGGCAAATGAATGCTTGAAAAATACTAACAATTTTCTCAAGAAGGGTACATCAGAATAAAGCTGCATTTTTTTATATAGCATGCCAAAATGGGACCTTGATGAAGACCTACACAGTGCATAATTTCCTTTAAGTTCCTTTAAGCAGTCTTGTGTTATGAGTACAATTAAAAGTCCATCAGTATCCCAAGTACTCGTGCATTATCTACCCTGCCACACTTCACTAATGCGTCTTATCGTTTAGGTTGTTAATACTGTTCAGTGTAAAGACAGTCTTTCTGAGGTAGACTGTTCAAGTTCAAGGACAAGTCTTTTTCTTACGAAATGCATGACATTCAAAAAAAGACAACAAATAAATACTACATGTACAATATGTAGCAATGAGGTAGAAATGGTTTTAAAGAACAAATGTCTGAACGCACATCTGATGAAAAATATTTTTAAAAAGGAAATGAAAAGCCTCTAGCAACCGCATATAAACCACGAGAACAAAAACAAAATAAAAAGGAAAAAAAAAAGAAAAAGAAAAAATATCCACACAAAGTTTAGGTTTGGAAATAAACTTTTGCTTCTTTTTCTATTATAAAACAACAAGAAGGAATGAATGTGCTCCCAACCTTGGTGTAGTACAGAACCATTTTATAAATATTTAACATTCTATAGGACTGATTCATATATTCTCACACAACTCTGTGGCAAGGCTGACCCACACTGCCGACATTCTACATATCACTGAGACAGGGAGGTGAAATTTTCCTGCTTTCAGTCTAATTGTCTTTGACAATTGCAGTGCCTAGTGCTACACTGCTTGTGTTGTATTTAAAAACAGGGGAAAGAGTAGAGACTTGTTCATTAAAGATGCAGTATCCCTGGTTCACAAAAATGCATCTGGCAGGTTCAAAATCGAATGTCAACCAAAGGTCCTTGCAGAGTGTGAACTTCAGTTCATGTATTGGTTAGTCACCAGCACAGCTGGGCTTTTCTTGAATTCTGAAATACTAGTATCTCCATGTTTACTAATGTGCTTCATATAAATCTGCAGATGATTAAATTACTTTTCTTTTTTTTTTTTTAAGTAAAGAGACAAAGCTATTGTTTGGACATGGTGTGTATGCACATATAAATATTATATACACACATGCACACATACAAGATGGAAAGGAGTTAGTGCTGTGAGGACAAGGTTAGCTTTCAGAGCTGATGATGAAAACCAACAAACATAGATTATTATACATTGGAGGGATGACTTTTCTAACAAGGGCAGAGATCAGGAGTAATTCCTTTAAGTCGACAAGGTTATACCACCTTCACATGGGTGTAAGTGAAAGGGTAGGAGGCCCTACAACATTTGGCGGCCTTGTTTTGTGACAAAGTGTATCCTTCAGATCCGAGTAATGCATTCTCCCTCGTGATGGAGTGCTTCAGACTAAAATCAAGGGGTTATAAGAACAGCCCTTTACCTGAAGTTGTACGTATTTGCAACCAGTGAAAACCCTGGTCAGATCCCCAAATTTGCTTTCAATATATTAACATCTTGATGCAGAAATTAATTTGGATCTTTTGGACTAGGTGATCCCCTAAAGAAACATCCTATGAAAAACCACCTAAATACGACCTTGTACCATTTTACAGAGCACAGTCTCCAAATAGCCAGTAAAGACACTCAGATGATGTTTGGCCTGTGTATTTTAGTCAGATGGTTGATTTTCCCCTTGGAAGGTTTGTAATGCTCAAGAAAACATTTTGCCCATCTATCTGCATTTGAGTAGAATACAAACTGACTAATAGATAAATAATCCATGTGAAAGTAAATAGCCTTAAAGTAAACTGCCTTCACATTCCATTGATCAGCTCAGTCAGCAAACTTTTCTATATTGTCACTAATGTTCTAAATATTTTGGAGATAAACACGCCAGAAGTATAGAGTATTTCCATTTCTGTCTCACATAAGGTCATTATGAACTCCTCCTTGAATTGATATTGATCCTTCAGCTTGCAGAAATATTCCTCCAATTTATTTTACTTTTGTTGCCGTAGGAATTGTTACTGAAGGTACAAGGAAAAAATGAGCTGATGCAGAATGGGATCCAAACATAAAAAATAAGACGTAAAGCAACTGCAGTGATAGGCTGACACAGCAGATGCTCTTTAACCATTTCAGGTTCCTTAAAACTAAGGGCTGTGCCAGCAGCCAGGAAGCCCCAGACAACAACTTGGGCATTTCTGTGGCAGCAGCCCCCAGCTTTGCCCAGTCCTAAAAGACAGCAAACAGCTACCTTTCTATCAAAGACCAGCAAATATTTCATCCTGAAGACACCATTAGAACATATTTTGTCTCTCTTCTCAAAAAACAACCCTAACCTTTGGGCCCTGCTCAAGTTCAGGATCATGCTTCAGCCCTTCCTGGACACTCCTTGACAAGAAGGCTGCTGAGAGGGATGAAGGACCAGCAGCATGCCGCAACCTGCTCACTGGGCAGAAAACAGGGGCTGAATCTGGGAGAGGGGAAGAAAGCAATAAGGACAGGACATGGCAGGTTCAGCCAGCTCAGCCCCACCAAACTGGGGGAAATTCCACTAAAGGAGTGGTCAGAAACCACTCAGAGAAGGGCTGAGGCGCCTCCTGTTAACAGTACTTGGCCAACCTCTCACCAAACTCAAGAGGCACCCTCCTAGAGTGATGCCAGGAACAGCTGCTGGTAGGGAAAGATTTGGGTAACAATCTAGCTGTCTTCCTCTCCTTGCAGCTGCTGTGATAGGGGTGCAGTTTTCTGCTTCTGCCGCCCCAATGCTGAATGGAGCCCTGGAGAGAAGAGCGTGAGCGTGTGCGCGCACGTGTGGAACCTGCATTTTTGCACCACCTCAGTTCCTGCCTGCTTCTCACTTTGGTTAACATTTGAAAAATCCATTTCCCAGAGTGGCTTTTTAAAGAGAATGATTTAAAGCTGGAAGCCAAAGGGACCATCTACAATTTTGTTTGCTTTTGGTTTTGCTACTGGATAAAAAGAGGAAAAAACCCCATGCTAGTGGGTAGCTTTCATTTTACCAGCTGCAAAAAAAATCCTTTAAGAGTGTGGTTAGGAGAAACAGTTACTAAGAGCTGGTTTATCAAAACTTGCCTGAGCCTTTCAAATGAGCACAGCTCAATGGCAGATATGAAAGGCAATGTCTAAGACAGAAATTGGGTCAGGGATCTGCAATAGCATACTTGCCGGCGTGATCGGCGTGAACCTACAGCTAATGGGGACATCAGGATCTGCCAAATATGAGGACGGTGGAATGACCGGGGTGAAGCAGCCTGTGGAGGTTTGGGGAAGCAGAAAGACTGCATCATAACAAGGTACCATAGACTGTAATTGCTGTTGAAAGGAAAAAGAAAAAAGAAAAAAAACCAGAAAAGCAGGTGATGTACTTAAGTCTTACTNTCAGTGCATTTATTAAATGGTTTTGAATGTACATTACTTAACAGAAACATTAAATGCCAGTGCTTTGCAACAGTTTTGTTACTGTCTCTTTAAAGTAAACAAACAAAAAAATACATTCAAAAAAGCAAGGCTGTTTTGTTCATGTGATGGCAGAGGCTTTGGGCAGCTGCAACATGCACTGCTCCTGCTCAGAGACATTACCCAACATCAGTCAGCCCTCACCAGAAGAGTTGCAGGGAAAGCATTAAAGGATAAAAGGAAAGGTGGGGGGGNCGGCGTGATCGGCGTGAACCTACAGCTAATGGGGACATCAGGATCTGCCAAATATGAGGACGGTGGAATGACCGGGGTGAAGCAGCCTGTGGAGGTTTGGGGAAGCAGAAAGACTGCATCATAACAAGGTACCATAGACTGTAATTGCTGTTGAAAGGAAAAAGAAAAAAGAAAAAAAACCAGAAAAGCAGGTGATGTACTTAAGTCTTACTTTCTATATCCTTAATGAAAGGCACTGTTTTCAAATGATACTTTTATGCTTAAAACATAAAGTTTTAGATAGACAAAATGTTTGCCAGGAATCCATCTTAAATTAGATTTTGGTTTATTTGCTCTGATTTTAGCACGTTCTATCTAAATATATATATATATATCTTAAAAGAAAAATAAAGGAAAGTAGTAATCAAGAGTCATCAATTNCCAGAGTACATATATTTGGGGGAGGGAAAAGGGGGGGAAAGAGCACCAACGTAGAGAAAAACTTGACTTCAGGGGAAAAAACAGCAGCTCTCTGAAACTTGTTTAGCAGGTTCGCATTCCTAATGTAATCTGACTTTTGTGTTGGTGGTGGGTTTTGCCCTATTTCTTACTTTGCTTTCCAAGAGAAATGTAACAAAACTGAGGTAGAAATAATGGTGGGCACACTCCAGCCTGGAAGATTTCTAATGGATGCTGAATGAAGATTGCATTAAGGACAATGGAGCTGTACGTACACAACAAAAAACTTTACAGTTTGGGAAGGGAAATAGATGTACTTTGAGGGTTCAGTTTTGCTTTGTTATTTGTCCTATTTGTCTGGTCACAGTCCACTGCGTTGCTATAAACAGCTCTGCAACCCATAGCTCTGCCAGCGACCTACACTGATCCCACTCCCTACAGCTTCACCAAAATAACCTCAAAACTATGACTAGAGCCGCGCAACAAAGGCCAGCAGTCACAGCTTAAGGTAATTTGCCTCTCGGAGTCCTACCAAATCTTACGTTTGACTATTTCGGATGCTAATGTAAACCGATTAAGTGGCTCTTTTTTTCATCTATGCACCTTCTAAAGACTGTATCGCGTAATTATGGAGGAGCAATATGCTGAAAATCTTACAGTTTACCAACAAGAAAAATCGTTCTGCTCTGGTTTGATTTGACAAATTGGCAAAAGAACCGTTTCTGAACACTGGGAAATCCTTCTGTTTCTATTTCTAAAAACTGTAAAGCTTCAGTCATATCACACTTTAGTTTTTTCCTGGATACATTCAAAGTAATTTTCCTTGCCATTTTCCAATTGTTGAGGTAAACATACATATTTAATATAAAGTAACATTGAAGCCTAGCCTATAACTCTCAGCAGTACATAGTGCTTTCAACACATTCCTTTGAGGTACTGTACAAATCACAATCACTTTCCTGAGTTTTTGCAGACAGAACATTAAAAGAAATGAACTGCAGAAATTAAGGTCCAGATTACCATTACCCTGTTTTACCTGTTCTTGGTTTAACACCGCAGAACAGACAGGATTGAGGAATACTGTTGCTCTTAGAATAGCAAAAATCTGGTTCTCTGTCGCAACACAACCGTTCATCTCTTTAGTCCAATAATGTTTGAAGTTAAAGCTCTTTATATTAGCACATGCCACCAATGTAATTGTGAGGCAAACAAAAAAATAAAGCACCACTTCAGGCACTTGACAGCAACTAAATCTCAAGAACAGCAGAATGGAATCAACACACAGGGTTCATGTCCTTCTGAAATCAACCCACTTGCACCTTGCTCCTTGGTGAGTATTGTCTAGCTTGAACAGAACTGAGCATCAACATGCGCTTTCTGTCATGTGTGGCTTTTTCAGATCAGCAGCTCTTGTTTGATGCACTTTTCCTTCAAGTCTACCCTGACTCTTTAGAGGCAAGGTAAATTGTAGTCTTCCCAGTACCCTTTGCAATTTTAACACTACTGAAAAGGGTTCTCTACCCTATGTAGCAGGTTCTGTGTGTGCCAACATTCATTACATTTTTTTTTTTAAGTAGTATCACTGACTGCAACCAAACATTTTGTTCCATTCAACATATGTGTCAAGCTCTTTTTGAGATATGCTAGGCTGTATCTTGCAGAAAGCATTTTCAAAGTCTTGATATGTAACTGGCCTCAACTGGCTGGGCATAATGGCTGAAAGGTCTGTGGCTGGCATGGCGTGGAGTGGGCCCACCACGGCTTCCTGACACAAGTGAGCCACATCAAGTCCAGAAAAGCCTTCTGTGCGCTGGACAAGCAGTGCAACCTCCTTGTCATTGAGACAGTAATTGTGCTGTGAGAGCAGTTGTACTATTATCTGGTGCCTCGCTGTGCTGTCAGGAAGTGGGATTAAAAGTCGTTTCATGAAGTACCTTCGAAGAGATTCATCAATTTCTTCCGGTTTACTCGTGGCGCAAATTACTACTATTTGGTCCTCAGCAGAAGTCAGTACAGTGTCCAGCTGCATAAGGAACTCGGTTCTCATCCGACTTACTGGACTGTGTTCTTCACTCACTTGAGAGGAAAGGAGCATATCAATGTCACTAACAAAAATCACCGAGGGTTGGCGACACCTTGCCACGAGGAAGGAGGCATGGACAATTTTTTCTCCTTCCCCTAACCACTTTGTGACAAGGCCGGAGCCAGTGATTTTGAAAAACGTGGCCCCCAGCTGACTAGCTATACATCTGCCCATTAATGTTTTGCCTGTTCCCCGAGGTCCAAACAAAAGGATGCTCCGAGGTAGAGCAGTCAGTCCATTGAATGCATCTGACCTCAATACTGGCCATAAAACCTCCTCCTTAATGACGGCCTTTACTAGATCTAGGCCAGCGATGTCGCTCCAGTCCACAGGAGGTCCTTGGTTGATAATCTCATTGGTGACAAGGTCAATGAGGTGTGTGTCAGTATTCTTCAGTTGCTCGTCCACAGAGTGGTTGGATGAGGTAGCTGCACGAAGTCCCGGGCCTTGCATTGGGTGAGGAAGGAGCTGCCTGTGCTCGTCACCGTGCTCATTCATTACTGGGGAGGTATACTTCCCAAACGAGTCACTTGATCTCGAACCCAGTGAGTTTTTAGCAGTACTATAGGATGGGGGTGTTAGAGCCCTACTGGACTGGCTGCTGAATTTCCTTTGCTGTTCAGAGGACATTAGCTGCTTTGTTGGCTTAAATGCTAAGGATGATGTTTCAGCACTTCTGTCAAAACCATTCCCCCTGTTTGCATTTGAAATGCTGTTGTCGGGCATTCGATACATGGGACTCTGTGTAGATCTCTGTTGGCCATAGCTGTAATTTCCATAACTGGAGTCCATTTCTCCTTGCCCTGCCATGTAGAAAGCTTTCCTTTTGAGAGAGCTGGCTGAACTGTTTGTCAGGGCAGACGGCGCGATGGGTGTCAGACCGTGGCCCTGGTAGGAGTAGCTGGGGACAGTGGTCGGGGGCAGAGGGGTCGGAGCAGGGATTCCTGAAGGCAGGTACGCCGAGGGCGGCGGGGCACCCCCAGGGCTGTACCCAGGGCCAACAGCGGTTTGAGGAGGATAACTGGCGGAAGGGTAGCTGTAACTGGAGAGGTTAGAGGTCCCGTTGTAGCCAGGGACGAGAGCTGGTGGTGGCGGCGGTGGTGGGGGCTGTAAAAGTCCCGAGCTATGCAGGGGGGATGGATGAGGGGATGGAAGTGCAGGTGCTGGCTGGCCGCTGTAAGTGGTATGCAAGTACGAGCCATTGTATCCTGCGGCATATTCCTGAGATGGGAGCCCTGAATGAAGACTGGGAACGGTGTGACTTCCGCAGGTGCTGCTGGAGTAACTGGGTTCAGCCAGGTTACTGGCCACCCCAGGAGAGCTCCCGATGCTGGCCGAGACGTCTGCGGGAGGGAGGGCTGCACTTACCCCAGCTTTGCTGGCAGTGATAACGTCTGGGACACAGTTCATGGGGTACACGCTCTCCGAGTTCAGCGATGGCTGCCAGGGCTCGCTTTCATTCTTCCGGCCATTCACCAGCCCCGAGGGAGCTTCAGTGTAATTGCTGAGAATGGGCCGCTCGGCCGGACCTTCCAAAATACCGGAGTATTTTTCTGCATACTTCTTCAGAAGATTGGAGGCAGTCAGAGCCGAGATGTCGTCGTTGGCCCAGGCGTACTGGTAGGTGCGCTGCAGGTGCCCCCGGTAGGCTTCCACCTTGTGGGCAGGAGACCGTGTGGTTGAAGTGATATCAAAGTGCTGTTCTGGCCACTGGGCATGCTCCGGCGTCCACTGCATCTTCAAGCCTAGGGCGGCAGGAAAATAACCAAAGTTAACAGCAAGCTCGGCCTTTTTCGCATGCTTTTAAATGAGTTCTCAAACGTATGGTCTGTGAACTTCTTCAGCTCTCTGAAACACTGTACTTAACACCGCAAATCCTCAAGGAAAGGAAATGCAATGCCCTTATGAAGCGGTATAAACTACTTGGTTTATTGCAGGCACATACACATGGAGCCACATTTTTTTGTCGATTCAGCAGGGGGTTATTTGTTGGTTTAAAAAAATATAGGTAATGCCAGGTTTCCCAAAGTAATTAAATAAGAGTCAGTACATTTTAAATACTCTGTAGATTTGTTGCTAACATACAAGGCATCCAACTGCTCTGTCCTCTGTCATCACTGTTTCAGTTTTATATTTTAACCAATATAAAAATACGAGACACAGCTGACAGATCACATCTAGGATACCTCTCTTATTTGGTACTGAACACCTAGTTAGCACAGTATAATGCACCCTGCGCAGAACAATATGACACAGACATAGCAGGTCATTCCATAATCCAACTCTCATCTAAAGTGGTCCACGACAGTTTCAAATCTGCTTCGTGGAGTGCAGCAAAGCAATCTCCCAGGCAGCGCTCCGTCGCTTTCATCACACAAAGCCTACAACTCGGTATGAATTACAACTGGCTCCTTTCTGCCTCTCAGTTCTGTTGTTGAGGCTCTGGAAAAAAAAACAAGCATGACTTGTCTGTCGGTCTCCTTGCTTGCTCTCTCTTCGCTTCCCCCCCCGCCCCGGCCCCAGCCTCACAGCCTCCAGGGTACAAAGAAAGAGGGTTTAAAGAAAAAAAAAAAAAGATGAAGAAAATGAAAATTAAAAGAAACCAAGTCCCTAAAAGTTCTGTGGCTTCCACAGCTGGCTATAAATAATCAATCAATCAAGAAAAGAAAAAAATGCAAATGCCATTTTAAAGCAATTAATCTTGCAAATAATGTGATGTGAATTATTCCCCCTCCCCATAACCCACTCTGTATACCAAGGGCAATTTACAAGCATTAAGATAACCCCCTCCAACTCGTACCTATGCATGCTAGACACAGCGCTGATTTTTGTACAGCTGTATCAAATAGACCTCCTTAATCTCTCTCGTATTACCAAAAGTGATTTTTGCAAACAGTCTTGTGCCCTCTGGCACAGATTCCCTGATAAGGAGCAGGCCTAGTCGAAATGAAGCATCTGTGGCACCAGCTCCCCTCTGAATTACTGCAGTCTATTTTGACAGCTTCTACCCCCTCCTGTTTTTCTCCCCAACCCCTTTAGCTCTTCATTGCCTGACTCTGGCATCTGACATGGCCAGCTTAGCCTCGCTGAGCTAAACCTAACACAGCACACAGTTTGGTAACAGAATGGCATGTTTATTCCCTTCTGACTCCCTCTTCCTTGTTTGCAAAACCACTGCACCAGACACTGGAAGTTAATTAGCGGGATGATGCTGTGCTAATTGTGTTAATTTACAAGGTTTTAGTCAAAGAGAATCATGCCAGGGCTGGCACTGCTGTCATGCTTCCGACTTAATGATTAAGAAATACTGAAAACAAGGTGGGAAGGATTGCAGTAATTACACAATAAATGAATAAAGCAACAGATTCATTTGCAATTATATTTCATTGCAGTTGTACTCATTTGCATTGGATTTTTCATTTTTATTTTTGGATTCATGTATTTGCAAATCACCAAATCATTTAAATTTAGCCTGAAAACTGCAACGTACCTCTAATTGAGCTTTATATTTCATTAGTACAAGCACTGCAAATCTCAGTGCACGTGGGCATGCCATTGATTACTTGTGGAATTTTTTTTCTGGAGCATTCTCTTTCTCTCTCATTGTTCAAACACGTTGACAACTTGAGAAAAACGTCTGTTAACAATTATACAGTTATCCTATAAAAGTTAATTCAGAGAAGTGCTTTTGACAAATGCAGCTTTGAGACTGAGGTTTTGGCAGATTTATTTCTTTCATTTAGTGTTAATATAATCTTTTTTGCTAATTGTTTTGGATGGTTCAACTACAGCCTTTCAGAGGGGGTAAAAGTGTCATGAGATCGGGTGAAATTATAGAAATCATGCTCATATGAAAAAAATGCAATTTTAATGAGAAACTACCAGAAGCTTTTCAGAAATCATACTTTGTTAAATTCAGCCGGAAATCTGAAGAGCAAATCACCAAGAGCCAATTGCAAGTAATCAGTATCTAAAATTTTTCTGGTCTCATGGGGTTTACTTCAAGCTTTTATAAAAGGAAAGAATATTAATGTTCCTGTAACACAGAACTGCCCAACAGACATACAACTTCATTACCCTTATGTAAAAAAAAAAAAAAAAGCCAAACAAAATGAACAAACAAACAAAACCTATCTGTGTTCTATGATATTTGGCTTATAAGGTTAGCAAAACACAGAAAGCTTCTGTTACAGAAACGCAGAACTTGAGTAGATTGATGCTTCACTAGATACTAACAAACGGATGCCATGAGAGAAACTCTTGGCAAAGAATGCACTAAATCAGCAGTGAAACTTTTGAAAAAGAAAGTAAAATAGGCATGGATGGAGCAGAGAACCTGGCTGGGCTGGTACTTGTACTGTAGTTCATGAACGTGCTTTTGGCACATCGTCTTTAGTAGCTTATAAAAGGAAGACTATTCAATTTAAAGAGATAAAAGAATGCACTAGGTCAGAGCACAACAACATAGATCGTACACTACCCACTTAGCAAGCTTTTCAAAATACCTTGCACAAATACTTTAAAAAATTCATCGATTAGTCTTTTTTATTTAGAATGGATCATGGGCTTTTAAAATAAAATATTTCTAGTCACCATGGGAAGATGTATTTAGATGGTGTAAAAATTCAGTTCTTTGAATTTTATTTGTCTAGATTAATTTATTTTCCTTATTCTGAGGCTGCAAAAGAATGTCAGAAAATCTGAATTATTATAAAAGGAGGGGGGAAATCACATCATCAGCATTCTTTATTTGGAATAATTGCTAGATAGACCAGTAGTTTCACATTGTCATGCTATCTTTGGATATGCTCACTGCACAATAATTGAAAGTTTATTTATTGATGCATATTAAATACCAATGCATTTAACAAAGGCCGTAAAGGCAGGTTTAGGCTTTGATTAGATAAGCTTAAGAGAACAGGACTGTTCTCATCCCATGAAACATGAGCATTTATTCCAGCACATTGCAATCATTAGTGTTATTTGGAAGCATAGGTTAATAGTTAACCATAAGCATATTTTTTGCATTAGTATGCAGTGAAGAAATCTGTATTTACGTGGAGTCCACTAGAATGGTCTGGACTGGGGGGAACAAAGAGCTATTTCCTCAATTTGATATTAACCAAAAAAACAGCAAACTTTTGCTAAGTTCGATAATATTTGTTAATAGTTCAATAATTCTTTGACAAAAGTCAAATGTCTGATTTGTCAGAAAAAAAGAAAAAAAAAAAGAAAGATTAGTTTCTTTAAATTATGCAAGCACTGTCCCCCTCCATTTGCTTAATGCTTGCAGCCACTTCCTCTCCACATTTTAAAATGTATTTTATTAGTTGCATTTTTGCTTGAGGTGGTACACCTTGCCACGTTTCTTTTGTTAGGAATCCAAATACTGATATAAACATCTAAAATCAGGTAAATAAGGGCATATTAAGAGGTTGCATTTTTTTTAGCATAATTTAAACTCTGACATAAACCATGGTCCTGCAGATAGTGTATTTGCCCAATAACTTACTGAAAATCCAGAAGCAATGCAAGGCTGAATGTATTTTTCAAAAAAATCTTTGCTAACTTAGGAATCCTCTGAGCTATCGACATTTTTGAACTGTGTAAACTGTGCTGGTGTGGACTGTAAAAGGCAAAAGGAAAGGATTCTGTTCTTTAAGTCCAGGTATGTACTTATCAGAGAATTGCTTTTAAGATAAATTTAATACATTATATATAGGAGAGGCAGTGTAGGCTTTTTTAGCAGTATGTATTTTTCCTTGTCCTGACAGCCCTGCTATACATCCGTCCTCCATAATTCTTCCAGTTGGATCTATCTGAATTACATTTAAAGTAATTAAAGTCAACAATTTCATTATTCAATTACTTTGAATCAAGTGTTTGACCATTTTTTCCCCTTATAATTTTGTGCACTTAGCCCGAAAATGTAAAATCTAATCCATAATACTTCATCAGTTCACATACAATACTTCCATATGGCAGAAATCCACTTACATATTCAGATTTATGAATTAAAATAAACAAAACAAAAAAGAAACGAACAAAGAATGCCAGAGTTAGGAAAAAAATAACATTGTAATCTGAACACAAAAAGGAACAAGCAATGTTCTACACATCCTGGATGTCCAGCGGGGCCTGATCCTGCTAGGAGCTCGAGTGAGTTTGCCCACAAAGAACCCTCCCCCGCTGGTGCCCTCAGTATAAGGTCAAACTGCACAGCCCCTTACAGGATTGTATCTGTTACAGAAGATAAAAATAAATAACTAGCCTTTCCTTTCGATTTAAATAGAAGAGTTTCTGTTCAAAACAGTCATGGAAAAGTCCAGAAATACTAGCTAGGACCACACTGGGTGAAAACACAACAAAGGATTTACAGTGTCCCACAGACAAGTCCAAATGATGACAATCACCTTCCAACTAACCAACTTGGTTAGCAACAATCGCTTTAGACAAAAGACACTGGGACTTTAGTAAACTCTTCATCTATTCACATCTCTAATAAAATAATCAAGTTAAAATTACATCATATGCAACTGTGGTTTTCTGAAGATACCAGCAGAAGTTGCATTGCACTTCCAGAGATACTGGGGAATAAAAACTAAATAACAAGGAGCTACTGTGCATGAGGAACTAGAAACAGGGCAGCACACCAGCTTTCCCAACCAACTCCCAACGTTTCAGTTTGGATTAGGAACCTCCAGCCATTCCTTCAACAACCTGAGGCAAAAGAAAATCCTTCTTCTCCTGTTGTGATCTCTGTTCCTGCCCTATTCATCCCTGCAGTGCCATAGGTCCTATCTAGCACAGGTCTGCAGGTTCATTTGTAAACATCGGTAGCTCAAGCAGGTTCTTAACTTTAGGTGAGTGGTTAAGTATGATCTGAGCAACTGCTTAATGCACTGTTGAAAAGGTATGACTGTACCAGGGGTGAACAAGTAAATGAGATGCTTCTGATGACTGTCTGTAACAGACTCATAGGAGCACACCGTTGCAAGGTAGGAAACAATTCCAAAACCACAGCTCTGAGTACCACCAACCCTCTTCCCCCCAGTACATGACCTTCATCACGTTGCATTGCTTACACATTTAGCCAAAGACTCCAAAAGCTGTCCCTGTCCACTGAACTGCTACTCTCAGCCTTGCCTCAAGACAATTAGTATTTACACAATGGACCATAATGATTTTAACCAGAGGATTGCTTCTTGTGGACAGGCAGAGATCAGCTCTTCCAAAACAACTATCGACTTAAACAGGCACTTCACTGTGAACATGCCAGGAGTCCTCAAACCTCGTACTTCAGTGAGAGTCAGAGGTGTTAGTACCTTGAGGATCAGGCCCTAAATCCACATTTTAAAATCCTTCTTAAGCATGGGACAGGACTGAATAAATGAGTCATGCTGTAACCGCTGTTTGAGATGTAGGACACTCAGCTCCCTGGGTTTCTACTAAATCTGATAGTATTTTGTAAGACTGTATATTGTCATATGTCCCATAATAATAAAAATTAATTCAAGATAAAACATTTCATTTACACTCCATTTTTTATTAATAAGCGTAATTTCAGCTGTTTGAAGATAGTGCAACTGATCTCTCTTAATTGGAAACAGGAGGGATTTTGAAGAGTGGATTGAGCTAATTATGTTTTGCAGGAGAAAAAAAAAAAAGGAAAGAAAATGATTCCCACATTTATTTTCTAATTACTCAGTGAAGACCTCTGCTCCAGTCCATGAGGAACTCCTTTGACGTCAAAGGATTCGGTGGGAGGAAGAGCCTCCAACTGAGCTGCCCAGCCGTACGGACCCAACTTTGGAAGCATTTTTCAGTAACTGGCAGCCACAAACCCATGAAAACAGGCCTGGAGAGTGCTCTCAGTATTTTCTTGGTAGGGATCTGTTCTTCCTCTTATTATCCATAGCCTATGCATGCCATGCGCATCAGTGGGAGCAAGCTGTTGGCAGGGTGTTTACAATATGATTCCCATCTAGCAGGGATAGAGAAAACATTTCAATCTTTAAAACAAAACACTTAAATCACAAGTAATATTGAAGATCACATATATGTCAACAGCACTTAAGGATAAAGGCAGTAAGAAAAACACAACAGATTTTAGGAGAGCCTGGACCGGTTAAAAATGAAATTAGAGACATGGAATTTCAAACTAATACATCTCAATTATCTAATTTAAATACTGTCAAACGATTATTCCTTTTAAATCACACTCTCACACCTCACAACAGCAAATTGCAATACGTTTACAGCAAATGAATTCTCTCCCTCCAAGCCCCCTCCCTGCCATTTACATAAAGCAGCGCCTTTGATAGTCACAAAGACATCTCTGGCTAAGCGGCCTTCAGCGGACCCATCAGCTTCAAAGGCCTTATGGAACAGAAATAAGGAGAAATAACAGTCAAGCAAGCACAGGGAAACTAGGTCCAGAGATGACACCATCACACTTTGCCAGCAGAAGCAGGCTGGATCCGTAGGCTGACCAAGCAGCAGCCCACAGAGGTGGATGATAGGGACTGTGGTGGTTACTTCGGACCACATGGGACCTCCCAGGGTGCTGCCCACCTCGGAGGTATCGGTTTCTCTGTGGCAGCAGTCCTTAAGCACAAAAACATTCGCAGTTCAGTGCTCCGTCTTTGCAGTTTAATCACATTGATGCACTATCATCGCATACCATAAGTAAAATCATTTATGCATGCATGTGTCGGAATCCTTCTACATATTTATTGTGTGATTTATTGTAGTTTGTCTTTAAAATATTTTACTATATCAGTCTGCCCTGACTGTACTTATTGGCTCATAACAGTTTTCTAAACCGACTGAAAAACACACTAATGAAGACAATAATTGCAATGAGTTTTCTTTTAACCTATTATGCTGCTTCTTCTTCCTGGGCTTTACATTTTTAAGCTGTTTCTGTCAAGTGCCTCCAAACAGTACCATGCCTTTAAAGGACCTAGCTTATTTTGTCAATGCCAAATGAATGAGACCATAATAATTTCTGAGAGAATACTCAGAAGAAAGGTACTGTAAACAAAAGTAAGCATAACTTATAAAAAAAAAAGTGTCTTTTTGTAGTCCGCTGAACACATGCTTATAGCTATAATGTATTTTAAACATATGTAATATACCACATACTGTGCAATTTATGCCTATATAAACATGAGAATCAACATAACTACTGCAGGATAACTCTAGTGATTCTGAGAATTAAAGTATTCACATGGTAAAACATAGTCATAAATGAACATGGATTTTGGCCACTTGGCACAAGTATTTATGCATATTTGCAAATGCAAAATAGTTTAGATCTGGAGCATGATTCTGCTCCCACTGAAGCACTTACTTCAAGCCTCCAATAAACCCAACTGAAGCTTTTTGGATTGTAGCAAAATGCATACTATCTTTTAAAGCAACAAAATAGCAGAAATAGCCTTTCCTTCGGTTCCCCTTCCAAACTGGAGTTTGAGGCACATTTACCTTGAAAGAGCATAACACAAGTCCTTAAAAGCAGAGCAGATGAAATACACTCACTGCTTTATTGTGTTTCTCACGTAATCAGCTGCAGTAGGTGAAACACAGAACCCTGAACTTGTTTTTTAGCAAGTGAGAGGAAAAAGAAATGGATTTTCAGCACTAGGGAGCCTCAATATGGAACATTCAGATCCTGAAATAGAATATTCCAGGAAATTAAATAAAGCTAAAAATTAAAATTTTCAAATATTGGATTCTATTATGTTTTTTATTTCTGTTGCTAATCACGATTCAGTAAATTTTTTCCTTTTACAGGGATTTTTTAAATTCATACTTAGAATTATTGCTTGGTTTCTCACTGTAAATAAGGCATTTTAAAATCTTTTTTTTCATGTATCTTAAATCCATTAAGACCATTTCCTTTTTAAGCTCACTTCCTTTTTGCCAAATGAAGATCACCAGGACATGCCACACGTGTCCATAGGGACAGCAGAGCTAATGAATATGTATACTTTATGTCACAACAGAGCACTCCCCTTGTTCTGCAGTACCGACCTTCTCTTATGTGAGTAAATAACAGGTGAGCACTTGTGCATGAGGATAAATGGGGTTAAAATTGCCATAAAGGGACATACTTTATTTGAACAAAGTGGGTGCACAATAAATAGAGATTTAAGTGATGCTGAATTATTATGTTTTATATCATGCTGTTCCAAAATGTTAGCAAATAATCTTGCAGTAAAATACAAGTTAAATAGCAAGAGTTATTTAAAATTTCTTTCTCTCCAATTAACCGCAGCAGCCCTCTGTATAAATTCCACTACGTTATATTTTTTATATCTTTTTCAGTCATCATACTTTAAAAAAAAGTATGTATGTGTTTCATAGCTTTATGTATAGCAAGAAAAGGTTAATTCCAGAGATTCATCTAACCAGCCCCATTCGCCTTACAAATATGAAGGCAACGATCAATTTCAGTAAGTTTTAAATAACTGTAGTCAGGTTTGACCCATTACACTCAACTAACAAGAGTGAAAAAGCAAATTCATATGGGCCAATAACACATTGCTCCAGCCAGTAACCAGGAATACTGCTTTCCTTTTAAAGCGCTTATTCCAAAACCTACCAACACAGGAAAGGTAGGAACAGTTGCTTTACTGAGATTAGAGTACCTCTGCTAATTAGCTAAATGAGAACAAATACCGATTAAATGTATATATAGAAGTAATCTGATACTCAAGAAAAAAAATCCTTCTTAAGATGACTCCACAGTGTACAAAGCTTTTGCAAAATTTGTTTATGTTATTTATGCATTTTGTTTTTTGGCAATCAGCACATTAATTTTTAATGAAATAGTAAAGAGGTGTTGTGTCTCACACTTCAATAAAAATATTCTATACCCAGGACTGGGTGACATAGTGCATTAATTCAGTGTCCTTCACTCCTGGGACCTGCGTATAATTTAGTCCAGCCTGAAGAAAATAACTTTGATCTGAAGGCTGTGGAAAAAGCTACATATGAAATGAGTTTTGGTGGGTTTAGTGTTGTTTCTTATATACAAGACGACATATGAAGATAAACTGCTTTAGAATGCTCCTGACGTGGCCCGGGATTAAGAGCAGGGAGCTCTTAGCCGAGCTCATCCACTCTCTCCCTTTTCCCCATCGTACCAGACACACGCACCACACACATTTCTCTCTACTATTAGCATCAGAGTGGCTAGCGCTAGCATACGCTGTCTTTCCAAAGAGAATATCCCGTGTAAAAAAAGCTTGTATTATATACCCGTATAATTATTTCATCCCTCCATTAAAAAACCAAAAGCAAACAACGACGTCTATATTTCAACACAACAGATGATGTTGTAAAGAAGGGATGATGTTATCACAGGGAACCTGAGATTTCCTCCCCAAGGTAGGGAACACCTTAGCTAAGCCATCAGAACTGCACTAATCATGCTTTTAGGGAAAACAGAGCTCCAGCACAGCTCCTTCCCGGGCTTGGTTGCGCAAGCAGCTGACCCTTCCTTTCCTTCCTGCCTCCCCCAAAGCAGAGAAACAAGATTAAAAGCAGAAGCATAACCAAAGAATTGACATCCTAGAAACACTAAGCTGAGCTAAATCTTTTCCCAACTTAAACCTTTCAATTATTGTATTCCAGAAATTCCAAAAATTCTTTCTTGCTTATTCAATAAAATCTATCTGAATTAACTACTGAAAAATGGCATATAGCCTATTTTTTGCATGCTCTTGGTTTGGGACTTACTGTACTGTTTCCTGAGCATTTGAAAGGAACTATATAGATTGTTCACTTAGCTGGACAAATTAACCGGGGGACGGGGGAAGGAGGAACAGGGAATTTTCTAGAGACAAATATAGAAATCTCCCTCTCTATATATATGCATACGCATTGATATGTTTTACACACATGCAGGCACCAGAGAGAGAATGTCTTAACTGACAAATTTAACTCTATGTATGCTGATATTTTTGCCATATTCTTGGAGAGTGAGGGAAGGAAAAGAAACTAACTCCTCATGTCATATGTTGGTTCTCCTTTCTCAAAAAGACCAAAGTTCATTCTGCAACAGCAAAAGTTGAGCGATGTCTGAAACACACAGTATGTTATTGAGAGGGTGCACAGGCACTTCAAGAGGCAGAAGATAATAACGCGCTCATTTTAAAAACATAAAGAAATGATACAGCCCAGCTGATAAAATGTCACATTCCTTTGCAGCTACCACACAAATTCAGTCTTTTCTGTAAACAGCCTTCAAGAGACAACACAAATCTAAGCCGTGATCATATCTATAACTAGCTAAGCACTGTTGATAGCTTAAATAACAACAAACTGTGTTATTTTTCCTGTAATTTTTGTCCATAGTGTTATTGCATATGTAGTCACCTAATGATGAAATAGTTTTAAAATTTGCTTCAGGGTACAGAAGTCAAGCTCCGCTGATTAGCATCTCAAAGCGCACTACAGGCACACATTTGTATAGCTGAATAATAGCACTTGTGTCTGTATGATGTTTAAAAAAAAAAAAAAAAGCACCATTTTACTTGATGTAACATCACAAAAAAGCCAAAAAGGGGTTTTGCTGTCAATACGAGACACCTAAGACCCGAGGATCATGGGCTTGATTCTCCTGTCACTTCTCCAGTTTGAAGTCACAAGAACCACTGAAGTTCACAATTTATTATAAAGGAGATAAATGTGGCCCACTTTTTACTTTATGATTTTCTTTTTAGGCAACAACTATTCAGCAGTTAATTATACAAATGATATTTTGTTCAACAGCATTTGGGTTTTGTGCCACATGTTTAATAAAAATTCATCACATCAAATATTTCATTAAAATCTAGACAGAGAGTTCTGTGATTTCCTGCACTTTTGCTTGGTTTCTAATTTACTTCCTATGCCTAATAAGGTGCCTTTCAAACTTTATCAAATGTGAACCTTCCTAAAATTTGCTGTAAACTGAGTGGACAGTAGTCTGATTTCAGCCACACTCCGAGATCCCAGTCCAACACATTGCCTTCAGCAGCACCACATCTTCCATGTGTGTCCCCATTTCTCCAATTAGATTTTATTACAAGGTTTCAGTTACAAAACTCTCCATTCACTTTTGTGTTAAATAATATTATAAAAGTGCATCCACATGAATTTAGCATTAAAAATGCTCTACACTATTAACAGTAACATTAGGATTTTATTAAATATTCAGCAACTATCAGCTTAAGTTCTTTTTTCCATTAACACTTCTCTTTTTATCCAGAATGTGTAAGTAACATACAGGAATGACTTAAAAGAAAGCTTAACATTAATACAGGTAAACACAATTAGCATCAAAAATTAAGTTCATAAACTTAAAAATATTCACTGAAGTATTTGATACCAGTAGCATAAATTTATTAAGCTTAGGTTTTAATTTGGAAAATTTTTTTAGAAGTTGAAAAAAGAAAAGAAACAGGTTGAATTGTGGAAGTATTGTGAAAGCTGTGAGAGTTTTGTGACTGCAAGTAAAAGATTTACAGATCTTACAGATTTACAGATAACAGCTGAAAGGTGCATTACGCTAATCAGAGGAATGCATAATCTTTGCAAAGCAGGTAGGAGTGAATAATTTTAATTTTCTTTCTTCTCATGGCTTTATATTCTTACGCGAGGGAAGCAGAGGAAACCTAAATATGACCCTATTTAGATATATTAACTGAAAAGCCTTTGTAGAATTTTTAAGCAAACAGGATTGTGCTTCCAACGCTGCCCATCTAGTTTTCCAATGTGTTAAATTGGACGGCTACTTGGACAGCTCTCTATTCATTACTGAACTGTGGAAAGGAAACACAGAGGTGGCATTTTCCTTTTAAACCATCTAATGCCTTGTAGCCAGATTCCAAAGCATCAAGGAGAGATTTTTTTTTGCCAGACAAGCTGTCGTAATTGAAATGAAGTCTAATCAGACTCATTACTGTTTTCAGCAATTTGCACCACCAAAGATGCTTATTAGGTAACAGTGTTTAATAAACCGCTCTTTAGAAAACTACCAGTAATGAGCTCTTAACAGCCAATCTTTAGCGTGAATGTAATGTGAAAAGTGTTCCTAGCGCTGAATAGATTTTCACATTTAGTAGTGTCATAATTAAGCTCAAGAATTGGTAGCTGTGATGATAGATTTACTGCAATATAGACTTTTTTCCCCCCCCCGAAAATATATTTGAAAATACTTGGGGTTCAATAATATTTCCAGAACAAATTTTAAAACTGCTTAAAAGACAGTGCTGGAATAGATTTGCTCTGTAAATGGTACTTAATCAGAGATTATTTGGGGAATGCACAGAGTACTGTAAGTGGAGTATCATCTACCAGGCATGCATAAAGCTAATTCCACCTAGCTTTGTTTGACTGCTCTTCCATCACTTAACAATTTCCAGTCGTTAATATACAAATAATACATGTTGTTGTTACCAGCTGAATTATAATGAAAAAAATGGCCAAAAAAAGAGATACTTGAAGAAACACTTGTCAGTTCTCCTTCCACAGTGTTCTCAAGCTGCAAATGCTTGAGAAAAACTAAAGCAAATTGTTTAGTTCCAAAATAAAATTATAGAAGTATAATATAAGAACATATTTACGCACACATACACATATACAACTAATGCTGTCTTCCTACATGTTTCACATACCATCAACTCCTACTACCTACTTAGCACCAAAAAACCCAAGTTCTTAATGTAAAGAATACCATATCTTTGAAAACATAATGTTATGACATATATTATTCATAAAACACAGCCATCAGCAAGAGATAAGTTTTCATCAATAGAAAGTTCAATTTAACTAGACGTACACCTCGCTGCACTAGTCATATCAATAGTAGTACCAAACAAATGCTGAAAGAGGCAAAAAGGAAAATAAATTGCATATATAAGCTCTAGCTAATTAAATATCCAGAGCAAATCTTGAGGAATAGCCACCGTTCTCTCACCAGATTGATTTAGGCCTGACATAATATTTAAAGTTATCAATAAGAAATGACCAAGACTACTTTTTTGTCTCCCACTAGGAGAAATTCATAGGGATGCAAATGTTGTTTTGCTTACTAGAGATTCTGATGGAGAAGGTTTGTGTCGGCGGCCAAGACTTTGGAAAGAAGTGCATAAAGATGAGTAATCGATAATGAAACCGTCAACAAAATGATGAAGACATTCTCTTGAACTGAGATTTTTATATCAGAATTCCATGTTAAGATGTTAAGAAGAGTTCCTTTACTGAACGAGCGCTCTCATTACATCTTTCGTATACCCTAGACCTCAAACTTCAGTAATCCTAAATGCAGACTCTAAGCCTCCATATCTGTTTGCAGCTTTCTGAATCAATAGGACTATGAGAACTGAGACTACCAAATTAATGCCAGTTTCATTTGATTTTGTGGTATGCGCTTCTTTGCACTACAAAGTGGAAAAGGGGAAAAAAACCTCAACCCCACACCCAGAACTCATTCCCAGATGGGTTTTTGTAGCTTTCAGATCAAAATACCTTCTAGTTTCTTAAGTCTGAACTGAATTTGCACTCAAATTCAACATTTTTATTGCTGCTGCCTACCCTACTGCAGAATTTCAGACTCTGCACCTTAAGTTACACACTTAGCTTCTGCTCTCTGTAAAATAACATAACATAAAATGAAATAACAGAGACTCCACAGCTGCTTTGGACTGCCTCCTCTTGTACTTCTGAATAATGCATTAAACTTCACATCATCATTTGTGAGTGATGACCCAATGCTCTAAGATACATAATATCCATTTTGTACTGCTGAATTTACTAAGTGCAGATGCTCTGAAGCATCAATTGCTCATCAATAAGTCCTTCAGTACCATATATTATGATATTTTTAGTAGTTCAAAACTGACGTTGACAGAAATCTAGCATCCACAGGAGGTATCTTAGGCACCATTACAAAACTATGGTTACCATCCTTTCTTATTTCTAACATAAAATTGCAGTGGTGGGGAAGCTTCAGTGTATTCCTTCTACATCCTAGCACTACCACACACACACACACAAATTTAAAAAATCTTTTTTCAGCCTCAGATCCATCAGTATTTTTTCAAGCCTACAAAACATCAGTCTGCTCACCTAAGATGCTGACCCCAAACAACACCTGACTTTCAATAGAAATTGAGACTCTTCCTTCTAATATCTCTAGGCCTGCTTAGTCTGATCTCAAAAGCCTTCTTTATCAGACTCTTAGAGGAGTTTCCATCGAAGAACTAGGGTCTACCAAATTCTACACTATTTACAGGCTGCTACCCTGAGATGGAGTGTCATACATACAGGAGTACAGACTAGCAAAAGAAATTGCAAAAGCGTAGGAAGTCAAAGAAGGAAGTGAAGCTACAGAGGCAGGTTAAACTCAAGTCAGAATTTGCCCCCAAACACTGTGAATTGGTGAAAAGAAGCAATAGGATGATAAAAAAAGGACAGTGAGGAGAACCTCAGGATCCATCTTGAAGTTAGGGTGCTGCCATTGGCCAGCACCTCTGTGGTGTCAGCGGGTGAGGACTCTCCACAGGGGCACAGCCAAGTAAGAGACAACGCTAGAGGTAATGTTTGCTGTTACTGAAACATAAGGTGAGCCCCAGAGTGGCTCATCCTGGGACAACTCCACCAAAAGACAGCATAAATAGCAGAAACAGGAGTCCACGTGAAATATATTGCACCTTCTACAGCAGCATAGACATTATTTTCTTACCCATCAGTGAAATTCCAGTATTACAGCCCAACTTCTCTCAGTCAGGACTCAGCAGCATCAATCATAGTTTGCCCTTCAGCAAAAGGTACTATAAACAATCCATAGGGTACCTTTGAGTACAGAACGCCTCAGATTTCTCTGTTTATGGCAATTTTATTTAGATTTCTTTTGGTGAAGTAAAGAGTCTCTTGGATGAAATACCACATAATATTTTTTTTCATTTGGTGTTCTGTATTGTTTGTTTGTTGCTTTTTTTTTTAAAAAAAAAAAAACCCTCCAAAACCAAAAAATAAACTTAATTGTTCCAAATAGAAGCAATCACTTGTCTGCATGATTGCACACAAACCACCTCTGCGGACCGCCGAGGTTACTGTTCTATTATGACACATTTACAAAAGCTACATAATAGATGAGTTGCAGCAGATGAGAACTGGAATCCTTTGTATTATGGCAGACAACATTCCCTGCACTTCAGGTTGGTTTAATCACACAGACTTGCCTAGTAAGTCTTTCTTTAAAGGTAGAGCAATCTAGTACACAAATTCCCTAACTGAAATTGCTTATGGAAATATCTCCTTATAAAATGAAGGAGCCAAAAGGAAGAGCACCAGGTCCTGTATAATACAGTTGTGGGTTTGTCTGGGGGATGGGGGTTAACTAAGACAATGTACGTGTGAATGAGGAAAACATCTACGTCTTTGGAGGGATTGGGGTGAGCATAGCAGAATGTATCAGTCCTTGACTTCGACTTTATTTTCCATAGAGTCTATTTTCTGCTTTTCCACTATAGAGCTTTCTATTTATTTTAGCATAACTCTGTATCTTTGTCATTAAACAATCAACTTCTAATAAAAAACCATAATGCAAAGAGCCAGTTGTGTAATGAAAAACAACACAGGGTTGCAGGGGGGTTCCTGCCTGATGTCAGCAGCAGATTAGCTTATGCCCTGCAGCCCGAGATGGGAAATACGTTCCTCACTATTACTGTTTTAATTCTGTATTTGTATTTTATATGGATTTTTAAAGAGACGTAATATAAAGCTTTGGTTCAGACAATCTCTCTCGCGCTCTCTCTCTCTCTATGTGTGTGTGTATATGCGTATATATATGTGTATGTGTGTATAACTGTACAAATATATATTTATTTCCCCTCCTAGAGCAGGGATGATGTTTGTCTCTAGCAACAGCACAGTGTCTATTCTGGAATCTACCACCCAGAAAAAGCACACAACCGAAAAAACATGTTTTGGACTATCTTAATACAGACTATATCAACTGCAATCCCAAATACATGTGCTTTTGAGAAGTTCTAAGTGACCCTTTTTTCAGCAAACATCCTGCTGCACTGCAGCGTATTGCAAGATTATTTCTGCCTAGAGAACGACATAGTTTTATTCATAAAAAGGTAAAAAACATTCAGTTCATTGCTTTTTATGCTCAATAAATATTAACAGTTTATTCACCGGCAGCAAGCCAGGAGTTTGCCTCCAAAAGACACAGATCTTCCGAATGCATCTTTCCTCCTGTACCTGACATATATGATCTTCTTCTCCCCTTCCCAATCCCCCAGTTCTTTATTTGCATTTCTGCACCGTCCTCTATCTCAAAGTTAAAGCTCCGCCAAATCAAGAGCAGCCGTGCTAAAGGGTGGACAGAAAATAGGACAGCAAAGGTTTTTGAAGTAAAAGCCGCATCCTGTTCCTACCACCTATCAAGCATGTTTCTGGTTTCTTCATGTACTGACGGCCAGGTTGGGTGATTGTCACTTACTTCAGGAATTTAAATCTGCAGATACAGCACAGCCCTTCAACATGCTCACTCCCAAAGGCTTGTGAAATTCATGTGGAGAGATCCCATCTCAGTCTATGTCAGCTCACTTGCTGAGCAGCAGGTGAATACCTAACCTACCTACACCAGTACATGGGGTTAGCTGTTCTGAAGTTGTATGTGAGAATAAAGAGAAAAGTAGACAGTAGGAACAAGGAAAATACATTTATGAGGACTTCAGAAACTTTAGTCCATCAAAGGCACGAAAATGAGTCAGAATTGCCAATACTCAAACTTTAGCTTAGTACTTTCTAAGGCTAAGGAGGGCTTTAAATTTGCCTATGCTCTTACTTAAAGTTTTTGTTAGTTGTTTGGATTTATTTTTTTTTTTTAAACTTAAAATTGTTTTCATTAGGCATATAATTATTTAGGAACATTATGATACACAAATCTTGCACCACCTTTTCAAGAATACATCCAAAACATTTTAAATAAATATCCTATATTTGATTTAATGGTAAATGCCCTGGGCTGTATCTTGTTCATTCGATGTATTAGAGAGAGAGTTTGCCATCACTGAACTAAACGGTACTTGATAACAAATGGTTAGAGGGCACAGGCTGATATTTAAGAGGTAAGGTTGCACCAAGGTAGCTTTGATGGGCCATTTTGTATTGAGGATAACCAGAAATGACATTTCTTAAAAAGGTCTGGATCACTAAAGAGGAGGAATGCCCTAAATGCATCAATGAAAACTGTTGTTGAGCATGACTGCTTTTTTTAATATTTTGACTATGTTCGAAGGAGAGACAGTCATGCTACAAATGTTTTTTCAATAAATCTCTGGCGAGTACTGGGCCCTTGCAAGATCAGTTACACAGCTTACTCTTAAAATGATTAAACTGTCTTTCATAGCACTTTAAATGATAGACTGCCCAGAAAAATCACTAGTGCCCCACAAATTAGGAATTGTAGCAGTAGTTGATAAGCTAGAATGAGCTCTGGGCTGTTTTAGGACACACCTCACCCTCATTACTGGTCTGTCTCTCTTGGAAAAATTCTTCCCCTTGCGTAAGGTCATTCAACTGGATTAAAATATCTCACTGTAATGTTACCTCTTTATAACATCTCACATACTTGGGTATAGAAGTGCTGGTTATGGGTTGAACAATGAGCTTACGTTTATATGAACTGCATAAAGATAGCACCTGTGTGATTTAGTTGAAAAAGAAAATTTAATGTAGATATAGCTCTATCTAAAGGTACAAGCTGCTATGACAGAGAATTTAAATTGTTTGAACAGTTCCCCTGCTCCCTTCTTCAAGTTGTTATTAATGTCTATAATTTAGGCCTCTGTGTTGCTAACATGCACGTGGAAAACTTGCTAGTCATATGAATAAAGCTACATAATTAGGTAGTGGTATAATTTGTAGCCTCCAACTCTTTCTCCCACTTCCCTTTCCTGATGCTCCTTGAAGAGACTGCGATTTATGTTGGCAGCAGATCATGCCACCGTTACTCACAGAAATACCCTTTTCCTGAGATTTCTTTGAAATTACTGACAAAAATTAAACCTCCTAGCAGTCACCAAGGATAGAGAAATACTGCACCAACCCCTCCGCCACCCACATGTGGGGGGAGTATGGTTGTGTTGCTGGGATGGGAATTTGGGCAGATGACCAAATGGTTAGCTATGCTTACCCTTTCATCCTCCAAACTGACAGAGACTTCTTTAAATTCCCAGAACTCCTTTTACAGAATCTCTGTTTGACAATTTCTAAATGTGCCCCAATGTGTTAACTAAGTTCATCTCTATTAACAGGAAATGAAACTGAAATAAAGAGGCACTTTTCATGTTGACTGCAGGCATTTCAGATTTCATGGCAGCCCTCATCTTCCCAGTGCATTTCACATGGAAGAGATAATGTGTGTGAAGAAAAACAAAATTGTAGGTTTAGTAATGTCAAAATCTGATTTATGCCAAAATAGAGATGTCAACAATAGCAGAATAAGTGACAAGTGTTAAATTACCCAAAGAAGTAAATTCTGTAATTATTTACCTCTCTGGCACATGATCCTTAACAACCTACAGACCTAAAAGGAACAGCAGAAACCACATGCGTTTTGAAATTCAGCATTTTTTCTTATTTTTGAGAAACGACTTTTTGCCCTTTTTTTTCTTTTTTTTCAAATAAAACTAAATGCTACCAATGGCATTTCAAATAAAACGTCAGCAGCAAGCCACATAGCTAAATATGCTGGGAGCTGAGTATACAGCCATCTGCAAATGGACAACTTTAATTCGATTCCTGGCACCACTGGCCACGCTGAGAATTCTTCTATCTCTTCACACCAGGGGTTTGCTCTTTTAAGCATTGCTCCCTGAAGGGAAGGAAAAACTAGAGAAAGAGGATTTCCAATGACCCTGCACAGATGAATGAATGTGTCAATGGTGAATATTGGTTCATCTTTGAAATAGGGAATCCTGCAGTGGTTTCTCTTCTTCATCCCCACTAGTGAGTTCCACTGTGGACTTCAATGTGTAGGAGGCCTTTAGGGGACAGATAATAAATGAAGAGGGGAAAAAAAAAGGGAGGGGAGGTTAAAAAAAATAAAAGTCAATAAATTGTTTAAGAATAACAGAAAGGCATTTCTCTAACGATAACATTTACATTATTTCTTAAATAATTTTCTCAGAGATGCGCATCTCTCTGGCCTAGCTTGTTACAGAAATTGGTTTTAAAAGACGCTTAAATAAATAAGGGTTCCTTATCAGTTAGCCAACATTAAAGGCCAGTGTGCCCTCTCAGGACATATTTAAATTTGATGAGGTTCCATTTGTTCGCTTGTTTGTCTCCGAAGGAAGATACAAAACCTGTTGTGAAATCATGAAATTGTTGAAGCTGTATCTGTTTAAGTGTAAGCTTATTCTTTCACTTACAACTTATTTCACAGCTAAAATGGTGACATGCACAAATCAAACACAGAAAGGAAAGATGTCTTTTCTCACCTGCATAACTCTCCTATATCTCAGGAAACACAGGAACATTTATCTAAACAGTAGTAGAATACACATTTACTTCCACAAGCCTTTTAGTTCATTTTTATTCAACTACCTATCAATCAATCTCACCATGACACAATATAATTTCCTAATCATGCCAATATTCATGCTTTTATCTCTTTTTAAATCCAAAGAACATATATTTCAATAAGACAGAAGTCTAATTATTTAAACATGATGTAGAAAAACACTTCTCTAAGGCCATTTCTTTTATGACTTTTAGTTCCTTAAAATTGCCATATAATTTAATCTTTAAAGCAAAATTTTTATAAAAGAATAACACAAGCTTCCAGTAAAGAAGGCTGCATTGTTAAATTCCCAGTAAGTGCTGCTTTCTCCTCTCTTATGTCTACAATAGTTTTATTTGTTTCTAAGAGCAAAATCAACTAATTCAAAGTAAAACATACTGTTTCTCAACATGTTAAGAAACACAGAAGAGCAAGTGCATCTTTTTTTCTCTTACATGTGATAACTTTACCAGATAGGAAAACAAAAAAAAAAACCCAAACCAAAACCCCAGCAACTCTGCACAGGTTTCTATACCTTTGAAAATGAGGTTGGCAGTCAACTGCTTTCTGTAGCTGAATGCATGATCTTTAAATATAGTGGTTTTATACAAATTAAAGGTTCTCATTATATAATTGCTAACAAAATATTTATATCTACCTCCACTTTAATGCTGCTGAGAATTAAAGAAAAAAAGAAAGAATATCTAAAGGGACATATACTGGACAATTTCAGTCACTGATATACTATGCAGATACTGAATATTTTTGGATACTCAGGGTATTAGCTATACTTTTCATAGATATCATCAGATATGATCCTGTCTCAGCTAAGAAAGAATTTGGGTAATCGGATTTATATAGTCTACAGCATTTCCTAAGAACACTGACTGGGATTTGCCTCTTTTTAAATAGTTGAGACGTTAATGTTCTTTTAAGACTATTTTTTAAATACTGAGCAACATCTTCATGAAGAGCTGCTCTGATTTCCAATTATGTAAAAATTAATTTGTTTAATCAAGCTACAAGAAGGACAAGAAGTTGAACTGGAAAAATTCCATCACATTAAGTAAAGGATTATTACTCACAAGAAATATTTTCAATGTCAAACAGACATGCAGCCAGAAACTAACTACACTTCTTACAGAGAATCCTATGTACTTGTGTCTCCTGCCTGACTAGTTTTTCAAAGCCCTGCAAAACAACACCAAAATGAACTCTAAATACAGAGTTGACTTGCTTTTTGCTTTAATCACAGCCAAAGAAATTTCCAGGAATAAGGCTTAAATAAATAGTCAACTTCTATAAATGTATATTTTCTTTTACATGGCATGTGCACTTAAAAAGCAAAGGAGATTCCTGACAAGTTGCTCTGGCTCTGGTCTCAGGATTGTCTAATAAATAAGGATATTCATCTGGCCCGTTCTCAACAATACGATAATAAAAGTTTTCCTTTTACAACACATTTGCAAACTTGTGAAAAAAAGAAAGAAAGAAAGAAAAAGGCTTAATGTTTTTATGTTGTCATAATGCATGAAATCCTTTCATTTTAGTATTCATGATCATTATCAGGTAAATACTGTTGAAAAAAGGGAGCAAAATTTTGGCATAATTTTGGGACGATAGCAGTACAGATGAGAATTGCTCCCATAACCTCCTTCTGAATAGTGATATATGCAAAATAATCCAAAATGAGTTGCTTTCCACTTCCTTTACAGACTACTTGACATCCACTGCTCAAGTGTTTCAAACCTTCAGTCGCTGACTGTAATAGTGCACAGATGGAACAATATTTATTCTGTCAGTGGAAACTAATTAGGATGACACTAACTCTGAACATTAAACCAGAAGAAAAAAAAAAGAAAAAAGATCACACTTTACACAGTGTGGCACATGATCTGTGAGTTTACAAATAAAAGCTATAAATTTTAATACATTTCTGTTACATGGGAGGTGTGACCATCTTTGCTGTTGCTGCCGCACAGTAACCAGAGATGGGCTTGCAGAGCCATATCTGGTTTTGCGTATAAACATCCCCATCTCTACTGTTAATTGTCTTCACGTTATAAACTGTATCCCAACAACTTCTACTCTGCAAGAGGAGCAAGTCAGAGTTGCAAATTATTTCTTGATATACTTCAGTGAGCCACACTGCCCCTCGTCACCCAAAGGTCATCTTCCTCAGCCTGTAGTCCTTCAGATCCTAGCTGTGCCAATGTCATGAGTTGGGCAGAATAAAACTCAAGTCAGGGAGTTCGCCAGCCCCACCATTCTGCTCCTCTCCCTTAACTCCAGCTGCAGGCATTATGAGGTTGGCTACCCTTTAGAATAAAATATCCCATTTGATAAATCATCAGGTATGATATATATGTGTAACCTCTATGCAAAGACTGGTTCACAGCTGCTGAAGACTCAAGATCAGACACATGACTTAAATACACAAATTGGTAATTTTCAAAACCTCACTAAGGATCTAAATCTGCATCTTTTGGTGCCTGAATACCTTAAAAGTCTTCTTGACTTCTGACATTCATGAACTTGAATAAACTGCTTCACAACTGCTTAATGCTTTGAAGACCTACATGGTACAGCTCAAATTCCTGAGATCAAAAACACAACGCAGAGCAGGGTAGTTTGCTATTAAACTCAACTATCGGTCTGATTGTCTTTCATCACTATTCTCTTTAAATGAATGGACATGTCAGGAGAGATCTGGTTTGATGTGTATATGTGTTCATGTAGATCCATCATCATAAAATCTTGCTCTATAATAAGCAACCTTTCTGGGGGAAAAAAAAGAAATAGATGCTTTAAGCAATGTTGATTTTTGTATTTTGCAATGGCAAATTAATTGAGACCAAAAAAACAGAGAAAAAAAGAATATCAACTGCCCACAGTTAAGCAAGTGTTAACATTTTAGAAGTAATGTGTCACAAAAAAAGTCATCTCATTAATTATTGTTCTGCTAATATGAGATAAACGGGGCAGAAATAGAACTGCCTGAGAAGGTGAGATCTCAAAAGCTTCTTGTCTATGCAGTTGCATGATCCCCCAGAGGTGTTTAAAAAAGTACATTTGAAAGTGATACTTTCCGCATTGGCAGTGTGCTTCACTTAGCATCTCTCAGCAACCAGCAACATGCTGGTGCAGAATTTCACTTTGACTCCATCCACATTACACAAAAAGTAATGATAATGAATATATTTTTCATAAAGCAGATAGAATAGTTAAACTAACACTTCTTCAACAGTTCCAGCTATAGCCACTAGTCTAATACAGGATATTATCTATGTCTACAAATCTGGATTTTCTCAGATAAATGACACTAATTCTGATTTTTTTTAAATCTGAAACCATATTTTAAAGCACCTTCTAAACTGAGATACTAAATGTGCTCCGTAAGCTTTGTTTATTTATTGATATTCACGTCAAACCTCAAAGGCTAGTAAACTGCAATCTTACATTTTAAAATAAAATACTTTTTGCAAACTTAATTCAAATGCAGGGCACAACATAATGAGTAATCCTGCAAAAAATGATGAAGTGCATCTTACTTCTAACTGATGATAATATCTGCCAGATAGCATCTCTACTGAAACTATACCTTGGCTTGACAATAAAGCTGGAAGTTACTCAAGTGTATTGTAGCCAACTGTCAGATTTAAAAACAGTCACAACATACTATTAGTGGCATCCAGCCAATCTCTTAAGGAACACAATGACCCGAACTTTATTCTGAAAACTCAGTTTGAAAGCAAATCTATTCCCTAAAGTAATTTTCAGTACTGCTTAAAAAGCTTGGAAAAATCAGATTAGAGTAAACCAGGTTATGTAGATGTTATGAGAACGTAACTTCTAAAAATAACTTTATGGATCAATTCACCTAAACTTCAAATGCAGAGATCTCACCTTTCACACAGCCCTGTACTTCTATAATTCTGGTCCTGAACTATCAGATTGATACAGTTTGTATAGTCAGAATAGTGTTTAGAAAGCCTAGGATATAAAACAACTCCTGTGCATTGAAGATTTATACCTTGAGAGGCTTATGTGAACATATTACATACAGTATCTGATAGAACTGCTGCACTGCATGCTGTATTTTGAAAATACTGTGGATGCTTAAGAAAAAAAGAAAATTCTCTCACATAAACAGGCCCGCATATGTATTACTATAATCTGTAACAGGGTACAAAATTCCTTCCATTTTTCTTCCATGAGAAATAACACAGAATCTTACAGATACATGAAAATTTAAAAGGATATAATGCTAAATACAGTCAATGAATGAGGTGCAACCATTGAAAGCTTGCCATAATCCCAGAAAATGCACACAGGTAAATGCTTAATAGAAACTCCCATGAACTAACAGGAGTGACACATAATCAATGAAACTCCTATTAAAGCATTATTAAGACGTAACCTTGTTTATTCTAAGTAATATAAAATGTACCCACTCACACATAAAAGCCATCCATGCACTACCCAACCTCTCACAAAAATGACCAGATATGGTCTAAAGGAAAGTGTTCACAGGTACTTCAGAAAAAGAAGTATACACTAATGCTTCAAAATATCTGGTCTAGAAAATAACTTAGATGTTATTAATGTATGACAGCATATATTGAACTTATTCTTTCCAAACAGCATTGACTAAATGTCTCTGTAAAATTGATTCCAAGGGATAGCAGTTTACTACTTTGTGTATTCAAATTAAGTTACTGCTTAGCTAAAATATCACCGGCAAGGAAGAAATGGAGTTAGTTTCAACATGTGGCTAAATAAGATAACTCATTTCATGCATAGCAACTCTACAGACTTATTTGTCTGCTGATTCATGACATCTAGCTTATAACTGTAGCATTAGGAGCCATTTGTACAGGAAAAGTACTATGCTTAATTTCACTTTCACCTCGCTAGTGAGGGAAACTACATCAATTTAGAGCACCACTTACCTTATTCACACTACAACTGAGTCTATGAAAGGATTTTGCTAACATGGAAATTAAGGATCAGATTTCTTTTCACTCTTATCACACAGCTGTACCGCCAGGAAAAGAACATCACAGATATACTCTCAGTTTCAACAACGTAACTTACGATTTAAATGAAGCACATTTATCTGTCCAACATTTTTGGTACCATCCATAAAGACAAAATTATGCCTAATGCCATCAAGTCTGAGTATGACAATACAAATATTTCACAGCACTTTCGCAAGGAAAAAAACAAACAATTGCATTCCTGTTCTGGTCAACAAGTCTCCTCAAGATCATCACCAGCTTCCCATTGAAAAAGATTAACTGTTACTCAGCTTGAAATCAGGGGAAGATTTTGCTTTGAGCAAGGTCATTCTCATAGGTAGGGTACAGTGAAGCATAGATAATAGTTGTGTCGTCACTATACGTAATACAACAGAGAATGGTGAAAAAATTCTAATTGTATTTTTCTGATCTCTATCTGCAGTGTTGCTAAGTATATAAGAAGACACAAAACTAGTAAATAATGCAGCAGACAATTCCTCAATATAAAATGAATCTCCTCAAACACAGGAACTGAAAAGCAAAAAGAAAGTTGTAATTGTATTGCATAGACTGTTATTATTAAATTTTGCTTTCCATTTCTACAATTTACATTTTGGCATAGGCTGTTTTCTCTAAGAAAAAGATACCCCCAGTGGAGTCAAAGAATTTCATCATTACTCTAGTTATCTGGTGCTTTTCTGCAATTTTTTTATTAAAAATACCTGTGTTAACACTGTAAGCATCAGAACTCTCTTTGTTAATTAGTTACATGTAAAAAATGTCCTTACAAAAATTATTCTCCACAGTATTTCTTTCTTCACCTGTTCTATGAGATAATGTAATGCTGTGGCATAGAAAAATGAATAAATCCCTTTTGGGGCTAAAAATATACATATGTTCTTCTTTTATTAGCTTTCCCTTTCTTCCTTCAACCTAAACCACATGACATTTTGACTTCTAATTGCATTTTTATTTTGACATGTTTGTTTTATGATATTTGTTTCTTAAATCTCTTTCAGAACTCTGCAAAGCTGATTTACACATTAATGTCTGCTCAAAGAAACAGAAGTGCAATCCAGTGGAATTAAATGCAGTTGTGTTTTGATGCCAAAATAATCTTATAAATACAGTTTCACTGATTAACTGTGGTGTGAAAATCTCAGGAGGCTTAAGGAAAACCTGTTCAGTTCAGAGATGCATCCTAAAATTCCAACCATTTTGTACTGAAAAGTATTCCCCTTCTTCCTCCCTCTCCGTGCAAAAGTTGTTCATTTTGAACAGGCTGTTTTTATACCTCGAGAGGACAGAGAAGAGGGCATCCTGAAGATGGAGAGAGTACAGCAGCACTTTTTCTCGTAGTAAAGACTGTGAAGGTACTAAGAGGATGACTTTGGTATGTACCATTTGTGGAGAATAATTGTGAGCATGTAGAAAGAACAAAAACTAGGACAGTGTGTTTCAATCAGGGATGCAGGAGCGTCACTGCTAGTTCTACAGAAACCCAGTGCTCACACAGAGCCTGTGACAGTGATTCGCTTCAGAAAAAGCAAAATACTTTCCTTCCTCCTCCCCATTCTACACAGTGACTCAGAGCAATAGATTCCAAAGCAGGCTGAAGCCTGGGAAATTTAACAGCTCAGACATAAATCTTCATTCCCAAACTCTTCCCATCTGCCATGATTACTATCAGTCATTCTTATTAATTAAGAAGAAAACAAACATTTCTTACTTCTTGCTGTGGGGGGAAAAATACTTCCTGCAAGACATATAGACAGGAACTTACTTGGCAAATATTATTTCTCTCCTGAAATAACTTATTATACTAACAAATAAAATGGTCCAGGTCCCAGTCTCCAGCCTTGAGGACAAGTGGCACAGTATGGAGGTTAGTCATCTTGAGTNCAGAGGATGACCTCCTTTCAGAAAGGCAAATCTTGAGTTTTATTTTTGCAATACAATTTGCTTCTACTCACTTCCTAAAATTCTATTGAGATCTCTCATCTTCCTCCATTAACGAGTGCACATCTATGCATGTATTAGCTGTAAACACAAAAAAAAAAAAAAAAAAAAAAGACGACTGTTGTGAGAGGCACATATTTTCCACATCTGGATTTGATTCAAAGGAAGGGGGACATCAAGAAAACAGGGATACAATAATGGCTTAAAGAACAAAAGGGGAAATACGATGGACGTCTAGGAAAAAATACTAATTTTGATGCAAATAGTTATCAGTTAGATGGCATGGTTCATGAATAGACCAGTTAGGGAACTGGACCCAATCGGTAAAAAATACTTTTAAGGTTTGTTGCTCTGACTCCTTGTGTTCTTAAATGAAATGGAAAAGTTTGAAGCGCTGCAGGATGTAGAATGAGGTATTGCAAGAAAGCAAAACACATTGAAACAGCAGTTAGGACTGGAACACAGATACTGAAATGCATGTGTCCTTTAGGAAAAACAAAAATAGACGGAAAGGGGTGTCTGATGACATTATAGCCTGTGAAGGCATAAAAAAAGATATGTTGGATAAAATACTCTGGTCTTGTCAAAATAACAGACACAGAAAAAAATAATGAAGTGTGCTGGAGCAGCAGTCCTAGAAATTATACATTAAAACTCCTAGATCACATCTAGACTTGGGGGCAATGGGGGGAAGGCACCGATATTTAAGAAGGCAAAAGAGGTGACTTGATCCAAACAATAGTTCTTCTACTAGTTCAAGGTTTAAATACATATATATATTGCAGAAAAATGGCATACAGTCCACAATGGGTGTATCAAAAGTAATTTATTTGATAATATAGCTGATTTTAAGCAAAGAAAATTACTGAATGATCTAACTGCACATCTGCATACGTATGATTGGCTACCTTATGCATTAACAGCTGTAAAGGCAGGAATTAGTAAAAGGACTGTAAATTACCTAAGGAAACACTGAAAGGAGTATAATGACAGACAGTATTGAAAGGACATCTACTGAACTGGAAGAAGCTTGGTAACAAAGCTCCTCAGAGATCGATTCACAAAACTCCCTTANAAAAATCCTGAAAGGTATAAACTGGAAGATGGACTTTCACCAACTAATTTGATGTAAATATGGAAACAAGCTATGCAGTTGTAAACTATAGAGGCAATTTTTTTCTCCAGAAAGTATTAATTTCATTACACAGTGAAACCTCACCAGAACTGTAATTCTGATTTTCTTCAGGGAAGATTAATTTAAAATGGAAGAACAGTGAAGGGCTATAGGAATGACAGTGGGAATGAAGAGTGCACATTCACCGAGAATAAAAGACATTGGCTTGCTCTACACTGCCAAGACTGAATGGGAATATGATTCCTCTGTAAAAATATAATCAGCAAAGCATATACACTGGAGATGAACGATTTAAGTCAAAAAGACAACATTGGCACAAGAACAAATAAGTATGAAACAGCCATAAATAAATTTATGCTGCAAATTAGAAGATTTGTAACTCCCAGGGCAGTAACATTATTGAACAGCCAACCAGAGTCCTGAAGGACAAAAATAATTAGCTCATGTTAAGACACAGCTTTATCATTTTATATTATAATATATAGTGACAGTAGGGGCCTGGACTTTGAGATTCCCTAGGCCCTTTTGTATTTTATATACCCATCTCAGAAGGGTTAGAGAGCTCTTCTTAGCCTGTGGAAAACTGGTGGGACTAGGCCAGTGATAAGAACATTAAGAGAAGGACAGGAAATATTATCTTGGCACAGAGCCACATTAAGGAATGAACTATTGCTTCCAAACTGAGGCCAGCTTCTCTATATGCACCTCAGAGAATGGGCAAAGTCCATTTCTGCTTGTGCATGTCTATATGTGGGTATATTTCAAGATGATTTTGGGTAGGAAAAGGAGTAAATAGAAGTAATAATACATTTCTGCTCAGTTCTCCAGTATAACTCACTTCTTTGTTCCCAGTTACCTAAAGGTTAAGCTCAGAACGGAATTAAAGAACCCAGCATTCCTTCCACTTGCATAGCAAAACCATTCCTCTTTAGATATGAACTGCCGGCTTCATTCCTATTTAAATACTAATGGGCTTTTTATTTTTTAATATTTTTTCCTATATTTGTTTTAACTAATAATTCACTTGTGCCCTCTGTGATTGGCACCTACACTGCTATATGATAAAATTCTGTTGGGCTACATGCAGAGACCTCCAAAATATCCATTTTATAATATCTGGGGGGTTTTTTTGGTTGGTTGGATGGTTGGTTGGTTTGTTGTTTCTGGGGGGTT
>VXBO01009032.1:357705-401704 GCA_013400135.1 Rhinoptilus africanus
TAATAGATATCTTCAGATACTGCTTAGAGATTGTGAAAAGTGGTTTTCCTTTTATGAACTTTAAGCATGTGGCAGTGATCAAATGGGTACAGCTGTCCTTTAAGGACATTGGCAATTATTGTCATCATATCTCCTGTTAGGCAGTTCAAATTGCTTAAAACTTTGATAATGATTACTTGACTGCATTTAAATGAAGGTCGTTTACCCTTCCATTCCCTACTTATATAGAGTCTTTCGTGCAACATGCCTCAAGGCCCTTTCCAAAGAACACTAATCAGTACACAAAATTATATTGAAGCAAATAACCTTGTCACAAATTCCATTACACAGTAAAAGCTAAATAAAAAATAATAGCTTTCCTGTCTATATTTAAAAATATATATCCACTTAGTGTCAAGCTTTTCAAGTAGAAGAGAATGCCACAGAAGAGCATGGATTGTACTGCACAGCAAGGAAATGGAAAGTAAACTGTTGCTACGACACACTTAACCAATACTTGCCCTACCTTACCAATACAACGGGCAACTGTAAAAATCAATATTTTTTAAATGCTGGTTCACATTAAACTCAAAAACTTTCAATGGGAATTTCAAAGGAACAGATGAAGCCATGTCCAAGAGTGCTAACCAGCCGGTGCAACAGAAATAGCCTTGTCTGGGAGTAATAACTGTTTTAAGGTTTGATTAAGGCAATACTGGCATCCATCTGACATTTACTTAAAGGAGAACCGTAACCATTTTGCTTAGCCTGACAGTTCAAAATGGAGGAAGGATTTCTTCCCATAAATAAAGGTAATTTCTTATCTATGTACACATACAACCCGCTACACTGGCTCAGACAAGTCAATGTACTTCCCTTACTTACAAGTCTAGACGGGAGAAAAGATGACTGATAACGTCACTCCCATTCCATAGTGGGTTTGTTGGCTACTTACTGGTAACCCTGATGCTGACTGTAAATACAGCAGTCTCCACAAAATCCAGCAGGCTCTTTGAGTTGCGACAAATTGACATAAGTAAAAATATCAAGTAAAAACAGCTTGGAAATTACCTTTCCTCCTAACCAAACAAGTGATTTGACACACTTCAGTGGCAAACTCAGCCTTTCCCTTGTCACAAATAACAGAAACTGCAGAAAAACTATGCACGCAAGAAGCTAAAATGACAAAAATCTCAGGTCACTGATAGATGTAGCATTGTATTTATAGCGTTATCTGTGCTGCAGAATATCACACAGCCCAAAAAAATCCAGTGATTGCTGTTGCAGATATGTTCTGTGGTAGTTTCTCATCTGAAAAAGCAGAAACAAAATGAAACCAACTGCAACCCTTCTGAAGAGTTAAAACATCTTAAAAATCAGAGGACAAGAGCCACCCCATATCCCATATAATTTAACTCTTTTTTTTTTTTTGGCTGACAGAAATATAACGCGGAAGGGCAAGAGAAGATTAAATACAAGGGAGAGCAGCAAAGATGCCCAGAAATAAGAGAGAGACTCAACACTCTTACCAAGTATTTGCATTATTGCTGATTTTAGCTTGTGAAAAATGAAGAAGTTGAGGAAATTAAAGAAGAGAAACAGAATATTTGGAAAACTCTTTTTAAAATTAGAGACAAAACAACTGAAATACAAATAAATATAACTCTCACTGCACAGTAATCTACAAGATGCCTGTGCTTAAAGTGATGAAATAGCCTTTGTTCAGAGTACTGGCTGCCAACATTTATACAGAGTTTGGCATAATAAACGGTGAACTTTTCACATACAAAAACACACAGAATTTGCTTTTGGAAGATACAAACCTCTTCTGCAATTCCAACTGAAATGATTTATTGGTCAATTGACACGTCTTGAATTAATTCTTCTTCAAGTATAACCTAGGAAATTCCATCTCCTATCAGTTATGTCAAATTTGACAGCCTCAGGTGAAATTTCTCCTTTCTTAATTATTTTATTATCCCATTAATTCTCCCAATCCATTAGTTACACTCCCATCTCGCCCTGTGAAGAATTCTCTTCTTCCTTGATGTCTATACCTTTCAAGAACATCAAATAAACAATGTCCTCTCTTGGCAATCTCTTCGCTATATAGAATATGTTTCATTACTGTCATTTCCCTTCAGAAACTAGCTAGTGCTTATGCATCAGTTTTTCTCCACCATTAGTGACAATTCCAGAAGGGAACAACCAAAGTGATCCTCTCAGAGCTAGAGGTAGAGGTGTCTGATTTTCACTACTGTGTGCTACGATAGTTACATACACATGCTTTCCCACCCTCTGCCAAAAATAGTTTTGAAACTTGTACCTTGCATACCATATCTTATCTGTTGCCTACTGTTCCTTTGTATGAGGTGACAATAAAAGGTGAAATGTACCATGTTGCAAATCTATCAATCAAAAAAAAACAGTCTGTGTTTTGGTGGCCACACTGATGGGAAGGGCACAGTACTGATATTACTCTAAAAACTGCTGACTCCTGGGACAGGCCACCCAGGGAGGCTGGGGAATCTCCATTTCTGGAGACTGTCAAACCTCAACAGGACAAGTCCTCGACTAACTTGATCTAATTCTGAATTAGCCCTGCTCTAAGCAAAAGGTCGGGCTACCTCCAGAAGTCCCTTCCAACCTAACTTGCTCTCTGTGAATCACTTAATTTTTGATCATTCCAGAAATACAGCATCGTACCTCAAATCGGCTGCGTGCTGAATTCTCCATTAGATCTTGTGCTGTGCTATTATTTCCCTTACAGTCTGATACCAGACGCAAGTAGCATAAAGACTGGACTTCCTCTCCCAGCATTTGCCAGGAGATTTAGGAGATTATCCAGCTTCTCTTGAGCTGTAGCCATTTTTACAAACTGTGAGAACAGAGAAGGTGGACGGATCACACTCGAACAGGGAGACAACCTCAAAGGAATATATAAGACAATCATCCGTACAGCTGCCATATCACCTGTAATGGGGCAAAACATGGAACTGTCCATTGTTTTGAATAATTCCAGAAGGATAACAGTCAGTAAAGCCAAGTATGGTGTCATCACCTCTGCCAAATGATCCCAGCTCTTCCTGGAATACAGGTTTCAGGTGTTTTTGAGAAGGGATTAGGTACATATATATAGCTCCCTCCCAACATTGAGGGCAAAAATGGAGCCTGCCTTGTCTCAGACAGTCAATATATAACCTAGAAGTCCTGCTGTCAATCTAGAGACCAGAAATGGTCCTTAGACCATTCTATACCTTCACTACTTTGTCTAAAATTTCTCAAGAATACCCTTTTTCTGCAGAAAGAATTGGAGGATCATATACTTCATCTTCTCAAAGACTTTCCTGTCCTTTTGATACTCAGTTAAGGCAAATTATCAAACCACTGTAATACTGTTTCCCCAACACAATGATCGACTAAGCACTTTTTGGGAAAGTCACTGCTCACAGCAGTATAGAGATTATTTTAGACACTACTGGAAATGGTGGAGTCCCTTTGGGGTTGGCTTTCACTAGCCTAGTATCTAATATAGAATAAATACGCTAAGAGCTCCAAGTCAAGCGTAGTATGCTCCGATAAAAAGGAAAAGAATACTAAATAAAACTATGAATGGCAGCACAATAAAAACAAATAACACACTCAAAAAAAAGTAGCAAATCAAGCATGCACAAAACTCTGTAATTCTAGAGACTTCATTCTTCAAGTTATTGAGCATCACAGGAGTAATTGGCAAAATAAGTATATAGAACACTGAAAAACCTTGTGTGTTTTCCAGTAGGAGCGTGCCTACACTAAAGACAAATCAGAATTTCTTGAATTGGTGTTTGGGAACCAAGACAGCAGCTTTGCCAAACTGGTTCTTTCAAAATGCTTTTCTTTAGAGAAGATTCACATTGGTCTTCACAATTACATTTCCTCTGAAACTAATTAAAGGATAACATTCTTCATAATCATGTTTTAGAAAGCTGCTTTTTAAATGTTCTAGAGATAAAATTAATTTTTAGAATTAATTTAGGCTAGGCTGTCAGAATAATCTAACGTTGGAAAGTATTTTCAACAGAAGTTGAAAATGTACCAAAACCCAAGCAGAATATAGGCTCTCAAAAGGAGGCCAATATTTGGATATCTTGTACCATTGTTTAAAGTTTTAAAATATGTCTAGACAAGGAATTCAGTTTTAAAAATCAAAATTATTTAGAAAGGAAACATTGTCCTATGTCATTAAACTTCTAAGTCTTATCCGCTCAAGAAAAAAAAAGTTAATGTAAAGTTTTATGGTTGAGGATACAGTGATTATTTTGATTACCTGACAATCACAATTTGTTAATCACAGAAGCAGGCAGGTTTATTTTTTACTTTGCTACAAATGAAATACATATTGTTGCTTCTGCTACAAAAGCTCAGAGAGCCTGACTAAAGATTGCACATAATTCCCATAGTATTGTCTTCATTGCTGCATGTCAACCGTCATGCCTCGCAGCTGCTATCATATGATAGATACTCTGTCTTAAAGGTGGTCACCACAACGCAGCCACTTCTGGAGTAGAGTGACATGTGCTATTAACACATGGCAGATTATGATCCCTGTGCAGAAGAATGCTGTCTATCTGAAAGTACTACTGAAGAAATACAGGTGATCTTCAGAAAAAGACAAACGTGGCATGTTCATGACAGAAAAAACAAACCATGCAACTCAAAACTATAAATTTTTAAGACACTAACTACTTACAATCTCACTTATTCAAAAGCTTGTATATCCACTAGCCAGGTAACCTTACTACACTGTCTGGAGAATTGGTTTAAGATATCTCAGTGGGACTTAGAGCATCCAGACACAAACTGGCTGAACTGTTAACCTGAAAGAAACCATTTAGTATTGCCCTAGAATTAATTAGTTCCACTTTAACATGGAAAAGGGTTTCAGTGGGAAAAGTGCCAGAATGAGAGCCATCAAAACAGACCTCTGGTAATCACCAGAGAGCAGGAGTATTAATCTATCTGATTAATCTGTTGAGCTGTAATAGTTCCTCAAGGGCAATGTGATGAGTTGGTAAGTGAACCTGGTGTCATTCTTCTATTCCCTACTCTAGAAGGATATAGGTCTGCACAAGAAAGCTTGCTGACAACAGCAGTGCTTCCTATTTGCCTTGATAGGAACTGGTTGAAAGCAGACGGACACTTCTCCAGACTCACTAGATGCTACCTTTACTGAAAATTTTGTAATGCTTTTCACCAGAACCATAATATCTTTGGCAACATTAAGTAGGAATTGAAGCACTTGAGAGGGATGGTTAGCAATGATACAACACTAGAGCTATCATGGAAGCCAATCCTGATATGAGAAAAAAATACATTCTGGTAATAAGGTCTGTCAGAAGAAGCCTCCCTGCCAGGGAAGCAGCAGAGGTTTTTAACAATCATAGGAGAAAAGCTACATAAATATGATCATAACTTACCATTCAGCTATTGTCAGCCTTTTGCCACATTAAAGGAGGTGTGCTCCATTAGTACATCTTAAAGTTTTTGGCTTATGCTGGGTATCTGAATGTTGGGAGCCACTAGGACTGGGGAGGGAATGAGATTTCACTGTATTTCAGATAAGATTTCCCCTCTCCACCACTACCTTTCAAAGAGGATAAACATGTTTATCTCATCTTCTGGTCCCTATGAGAAAACTTACTAAAGCTATCTAAAACTGAGGTGCTGGAGGAAGCATGATGGCAGAGACAAAGTTATTTGCCAACCTCCAATAAGGATTTTGGTGACTGAGCAGAAATGTTTACGGTATCAGTAAACTCCTACAAGCTTTTGGACTGAGACCCATGGGCAAAAACTAAGACAAATGCCAGTTATTGCCAAGGACAATCTGCAATTCAGAATTTCACAGACAAAATATGAGACAAAGGGAACAGACAGGAAATCATTATCAAACAAACTGAAATAGAGAAACCGTAATAAAAATTCAAACTATTCCAAGAAAAGACAAAATGATCCCAGTGACTTAGGGTTCAGAAAAGCTGCTGATGCTGAATCATCAGGAGCCATTCCTCGCATAATTTCTATCGCCTTTTAAAAAGACAGTATTTCCTACTGAACTAAACAGAAACCTATCCTATCTTAATCAGCTAGTCTCCACTTGGCAGCTGCACACGGGTAAAATATTTCCAAAGGGAAACAGGTCACCAAAGGAAGCATCTATTGAGCATCTTTTCTTTTACTAATTGACTTCCTATTTTTCCTCTGCACATTACACAATTTTACCCTCCTCTGTTGGCCACCTCAGCTCTGGAATCACACTGGGAGTCAATCATTTTGCAGTCTCTGACCCAGAATATTGATTCAATGCTGTGAAAGATGCCATTCAGTTATAATCAGTAACTAAACCATAAAACTATATTATCACCTACTTTCATTCATTCACTCCAGTAATATGACTAACCACCTTTAACTTCTTTCATCAGCTCTCTACAGTAGCCACGTCATGCCAGTAAGACAAAAAGAAAAGAAAAAACCAAAAAGATAAAGTTCAAACAGGCCTTTTGTAGCACAATCAGATCATGCTTTGCAACATGTTCCCCTCTGCAAAATAATAGTAGGCAGCCCTTTAATATCCTTCTCTGAAAGACAAATTTCATTTCTTTACCTGTAATTTTCAAATGGACACATGCAATTCCCTTAACCTTTCATAACAGGCTTGTTTCCTACTCTTTCTGGTATCTGTATACAGACACCAGACTCCCACAAAATCTCCCATTAGTCCTACTGCTGAATTCTGGTTTCACCTGATGTCACCTTTCATTACAACAGGCAATTTAAAACTCAGGCATTCTGCCATAGCAGAGGAGACATAAAAGACCAAAAATTACTTTAGAAAAATTATTTCTTAGAAAAAGTCTAGGAACAATTTATAAGTCTCCTTTCTCCATTATTTTTTTCTCCCATCAGCAATTATTCCAAGACCTGATGTTTTTTTCCATGTATTTAGCCTTGCATTAGTAATAAAAAATATTATTTTCTTAACTTTACAAGCCTATAAGGCATAAAGAATCTTTTAGACAAACACAAGGTGAATTCTGGAGCCAATGCCCAAGCCTGGAAATGATAAAAATAAAGGTAAAGAAATCAGTTCTATCTTCTCTTGCATGGCTACTCTGTGTCTTGTCAACCTATACAAACAGGAAGAAACAAAAAAAGTAACAAGCGTTTCCAACAAAGGGGAGAAGGGAAAGGAATCACCATCAGAGAGAGAACATTTCATAAAATACATTAAATGCAGGAGACCAATAAGGATGGAAAAACAATCAATCCAACTAGCATGTTGATGGATCTCAATGCTTTCCTCTTGCAGAGCCTAGTAAAAGAATGCATTGAGAATTACTTTGCTTTATATCATCCAGTCATTCTAAGTTTGTATCTCTGTGATGAAAGGATGTACCTGATGGAATAAGTCCCAAGTCCAAGAGTCTTTACTGGACAATCTGTAGACCTGAATTATGAATTACCAATGAACCAATAAGTTTCAAAGGCTTGTCTTTTTGTGGAGGCTCAACACAAGACACCGAAGAGGCCAGAAAGTACTGCCTGAAACAGTTATCATCCCAACTGCAAAGGAAAATGAAAAGAAAGTCTTCTTTTGGCATAAAGAGCAAAAATAATATTATAAAGATATGCCTTGAAATACAAGCCAGACATTTCACATGAAATGGTTCCTGTCTATTGTTAACTTCATTTGAAGAGGATCTAGGACGCCTTCCTCTTCCTCCCTTTTAAAATTCTATTAAACACATCAAATTCAAATCATGAGAATCTCATATGTTTTAGAATGGGAACAGTAGCTTCTAAGTTGAGAGAAATAATTCTGAAGGAGGAAAAAAAATAAGTTCCCTTACCCCAGGATGAATCCTTTAGTCTCTCTTCCTCAATTCCATCCTTCTTAAGATGAAGCTTGGAAGAAGAATCCATAGTTAGATGGATACAAGTTACTCCCACCCATTAAAACCTATCTTTCAGCAAAAGAGAATTCAAGGGAAGAGTGAAAATGGTTTGAGGTTGAGCTGAAAGTTAGTTTTATAGCAGCTGGTCAAGAAGTCAAATCCAAACAACCTCTTCTCTCTTGCTTTTATCAGAACATAATCTGAGGAATGTTGTAGATCAGAGACTCAAACAAAGGAATTTTGAACCCGTGATATGCCTAAATAACTTGTCTTATCTGAGAAGCAGTGGGGTAAATCTGTTGTAGTAACTCACACTCTTTGCCTAATTATTTGTAAAGTGGTCATATTCAAATATGGATAATCCATTTAAATAACAAGTTCTCTAGGATCCTCAGAGTTGGATGCAAGTCCAGAATGACAGTATTTAGCTAATACCTACAGATAAATGATGTGGAAGGGCTGTAGGGAACTGAGATTTATAGCAGGAAAGATTTGGGACTTGGACACTGTATCATGCCAAGACCCACATGTGAGTCTTTTCATTCTTTTCTCTGGACGACTGATTAATCCCATTCCACTACAGCAGCAGCAAGTTGTAAAATACTTTCTAAGCACACCAAGCTGTTCCCAGTGCTATTGCAAAACAAAGTAAGAATATTTTCTTTGATGTGAAGAAAAGTTACATTCCTTTCTCCTTCAATTGCTAGCAGTGTTGAAAAACTACTTAGGTGAATGGCTAGATATCACTAAAATCTTGTTACGCGACATATCAGAAATCTCATTCAGATCAAGTGACAGAGATATGGAGTTCAGTGGGGCATAAAATAAGGGAAAAGAAAAAGAGAAATACATGAATAAAGCACTTTCATGAACACTTTCTTGCTTGTCAGCAGAGCCTTAAACATGTTCAGAGTATTTTAAGTGTCCCATCAGATAGAGATGACAATTAAGAGAAAGGATACGTGAAAGATATTTTGTGTCTACTGTTAGGAGAGCTGGAAGTGCTATGATACAGACACTGGACAAATTACTTAGTCTTAGAATTCCTCCAGTCAAAATCCGTGATGGCAACAGCTCTGTCTTTCAACAACCATTTTGTTTTCATGGTTTTCCAGTCTAAGCCATGCCTTATAACAAATCTGTAAAGTTTCAGAGTGCTACAGAAAGCATTACAGAAATGCAAATCATGCTACTGGTTAATGCAGTTTCTATAAGTAGTAGTCATTATAAATAATTGAAATAATATATACTGCTGATTCACAGTCAAGGGAAAAAGCACTTGGCAGACAGAAATACAGATACTGCTGAAGACAGGAACGTTACACTTTACTATTGAAACATACAATGCCTTCAACTGAAGACCAAATCCTAGCTAGCTAGAAAGCTCATTTGTGTCTGAGAATCCATGATAATGTATTGTAATCTAACAACTAATATTTAAACAAATGTTGTTCTAAAGCATCATCTTCTCTGAAGGTCCATAATATACCAAGTTGTTGTCCTTCCCTATTTGTGTGCTACAGGTATTGTAACAGCGCTTGTACTTCACAGTATACTGAAAGCTCATGCCACAGATGTTTTCCTCAAAGGTCTCAACAGTATCAACTGTAGCTCCTCCATAGCAGTCCCAAAAATTACTGCTCATTTGCCAAGGATCTGTTGAAAATCCTCCACTCTAGGAATCCTTTCCAACTGTTTTGTGCTTTCTGGACATTTGTTAATTATAGGGGGGAAAAAGCATTTTATTGTACCTGCACTATTGTTGCAGAAACACCTGTCTTAGCCAGTTGCCACACTGGACTTTCTGAAAAGAGACCAAAAACCCCAAGAGACACTGTCTCCTCTGCTCTGTGCAAAACTGTTCTGTTTATAGTCAATAATTAAGAGGTGAATTACATATTTTTAATATAATATTTTCTAATAATGTAATTGTTAAAATAGTTGGGAGTGGGGGAATCCACTCTTCAAATTCAATGAGATAAGAATCTTTCCCGTGGACCCTGAGCTTATCCCTTCAAGTTACAAAAACAAGAACCCCAGAGAACTGGCAAACAAATCTATCACATTATTGTTGGCATCAAAACAGGGGAACTTTTAATCTATTTCAGCTGAAATCATATGATCCAGTAGCCTGGGGGAAGGGATATTAATAGCAGTCAGGGTAAAGAGGAGGAGAGAGCAACTTCCCCTCAGCCCAGAGCCAGGCAGCAGGTCCTCCACAGCTTTTCTCCACTGCGTACCCGAGCGCACGGAGCCAGAGGGGTGGGAAGCCCAGCATCAGTGAGCTCGCAGAGGTAACGTTGGGCATCAGGGCTCGGCTGTTTCTGACAGCCCACTGCAGCTACAGCTAAGGACTTGCACCACAGCCCTCCCGATGCCAGCCGACCCCGCTTTTGATCATAGCACGCTTGAAGAGCTTTCAGGCTACTTCTGCACGGACTCTGTGCTATTTGTACTCAGGATTGGAAAAGATGATGGAGACAGCACTGAAAAAAAGTAATGGCTATGAGCAAGTCCCTATTTAGTATCGATAACGTATTCCTTTAATGACAGATAAGAGAGAAGAAAAAACCCAAAACAATGAAGGCAGATGGAGAAATGGCTTTCATCAACAGAAATGCAAACATCAGCCAACAAGCTGAATAATCACAAAACGGGGAAAAACCCTGATCCAAGCATTAATAATTCAATTAGTATTCATTGAAATAACATTGATTTTAATTAATCTATTTCACATCACTGTTCATATTCTATGTGCTTTCTATTACAGCTTAAAAATCATTAGTGTATGAGCCTGCTAAGTACTCGCATCTTTAAAAATAACAAAAAGGAGACACAAACTTGCCAAATAAATATTTTAAAGCCTCAAATAGTCAATAGAGAAAAATTAAATGTAATTACTTGTCACTGTGCATTACTAATATGGAATACACTAGTATGTTGCCAGCTGTATTATAAACATAATTTGATTCATTGGAATTTCAGTTTATTAAAATATTGGTAAAAACTGCATCAGCCACCAAAGTATATACTTACCAGCTTGTATTTGCATAATACAATATCTGGCACTGTTCAGTGACTGACTGAAGCAGAACACTTCATTTATTCTACTGCTCTGCTCTGAGCTCATCCAAAATACACAGGAACAAAAAAAGTACATGTTTCTGTCTGAAGTAGGCCCAGCAGATCGATAGAGAATATCTATGTCCATCACAGAGCTTTGCTGGAGATGATGCGGAACAAGGCGTATTTCTAAAGGAAACTCCAAGAGCCAGTGTAATTCCTAAAGCTTTGTGCATCACAGCCAGCCAGAGCCAGCACGCAAAAACTGTGCTTCTATGCTTTAGGACATAATTTCTTTTTTTCATGTTGGGTAAAGTCGACACTTTGGTCTTGGCCCTTCAGCAGGGTACTCCTACCAGCGAGTCCCTACCAAGATGGATAAAAGATAAAGAAGAGAGATGCATAGGCAATGCAATTTCATAGAGAGCAGCAAGACCAGTCTGAGCTGCCTGGTATACTAAAATGATTTTATAAAGAGATAAAAATAAGTATGCTTCTCTTTACATTCTCCTGTCATTATCATTTATGCAATAGTGATATAATGAATGCACAATTATTTTTAAGTATTTTTTTATTTTTATTTATTTATTTTTATAATATATTGAGGGAATTTCTGACTTTGGATGCAGTTTGATGTTGTTCTATCTAGCTGGGTAGCTACAAATCAAGAGATATGACAGCCTAAGCACTTGGTTTTTAAACAAGGTTTTTTGCTTCCTATAGACTCTAATTAAGCTCAGTCAATTTTTATTAGTTTCCACAGGTTCAGATTTCATTGCAAGGCAATCAAAATACTTTAAATCTTTTCACTGTCAGTCATCTGTCTTTACCCAAGAGAGCCTTTCACATCACAGCTTTTACCTTATTCTCCAACAATGCTCATACTTGTTCTTTTAATTGATACTTGTTTACACTAACGATTTCTGCTATGTGTGAAATACTTTCATGTGTAAAATAAACTGTAAGTAGCATTTCTCCATCTCCACCCCAAACTCATTATCTAAATGCTACAGGTTACTCCACGTTTCTATATACACAAAACACAGAAGTGCTGATTTTCTTATTTAGTAACAGTTGTGGTCACCTTAGGTGTGCCGGCAGTTCAGCAAGGGGCACAGCCTTCTATTGCACATTATCACAGGATAATAGGACAGAAGAATTTACATTCCAGATACCCTTCAAAAAAATACCATAATTGGCTTATCAACAGTACTCAACCAAGCGCAATATAAAGCTCAGGCACAAGCTTATTTTATAAATGCATACTTATCTAAATATATACTTGTATAGATAGCTATCTATATCTTTTTTCCCTATCATGTGCAACATTGGTATACATTATCTTTTCCAATGGCATTACACGCTACCTTGCATCAGCCTGCAGTATGTAGATACAATAAGCACTATCACTTAAACTACAGAAATCTTTGCACACCACATCTGTAAACAACCTCAGTGCACTTCAGTTTCTACAGAAGTCTGTATTTGTTAAAGCTTTTTTACCTGAAAAAAGAAAAACATTAATAGCACCATGGGAGTTTCAAGAAAGGCAGGCAAATTATGATCACATTTACCATCTAATTTGCTCTCTGAGGCTTGTTCAAACAGTGCAAACATTGTGCTCCTCTTCTTCATTTGTTCTGACAAGCAGGATGACAACTAATCACCATCAAGAGCTTTCCCACTCTCCAGGCCCCCGTTTTCTGTTTATCCAATTTGATGCCTTCCAGCCAAGGGAACTGTTAGCCTTCCCTGCTACCCCAACTGAGAAGGCCAGCTCTCCAAGGCCGGATTTCAAGTAGAAGTCTTGTAGGGTGTGAATCCACAGTGCTAAGCAGGAATAAAATGAGCCATTTCTGTTGTGCAGTGTGTGATAGCACTAGCAGTGGGTTCTGTATAGGGTGACAAAAACACCCAAGGGAGGCAAAGAAGGTTGGAGACTGACACAGAAAAAAGAGCCTGAGGAAACGAGAGGCATCCTCTACCCTCTTCCTTCATTTTCCCCAAAAGACAGATCTCTGATCTACCCAAAGCATTGCCATACAGGTCCAAAAATGTGAAAAATAGGACAAAAAAAGAGCAAGAATAAAATTAAAAACTTGGAGAATACCAGAAAGTTACTGCAAGGATGTCTGTCCTTTGATAGATCTTCTCTCCAGAACTATTGCACTGATTGGCCTTGATAAGACTCAGCCACACAATCAAATTATCTTGGCTTAACGGGTTAAGCAAGTGTCATTGTCTACATGCCCCCTCTTCACTCAGAGCCTAAGCAAGACAACACAAATTGGAATGTAAAAGCACTAAGCCACATTACCTCACATGCCCGTTGGGCTAAAATACTATAGAGTAGATACCACTCCTTAGCCATAAAGATTTCAGATGGGCCACTTGTTATAAACCTAAAAGGGAAAATTATGTTGAAACTTTGATCTTTAATAATATAAAAGGTATATACACATATGCAAATAAGGACTCATTACAATTCAACCTTACTGAACAGAGGTCATATCAAAACTGGGCAAGGTGTTAAGCAACATACGTGGCATAAACAATCACTAAACTTTTCATTGCTTTAGCTGTCAGATACTGTATTATTTCTGATAGTGTGAAGGAAATGATGTCAACAGGCAGATGGCTAACTCCAGATCAATCAATATTAAGAGGTCTTGATCTTCACATTCATCAAACCCATACTAAAAATTCTTTCTTTTTCTTTATAAGTGTTTTAAAAATGCAGCTAGGCTCTAATTAGCAGAAGGTACACACTCTCTTACCATTACTTCTGTCCTAACTCCAGCCAGTGTCACTAACCAACACCATTGCACTGGATTTAGGTATACAAAATACTGACATTAGGAAGCCGTCTGGCTCAAACTCTATGCTACTTTTTGAAGCAGTACTAGGTATTTTTCTGGCTTTTGCAATCCTGCTGCTTACACATATAATTGAACAGTCTGCACTATAATACTGTTCTGGTTTCGGCTGGGACAGAGTTAATTTTCTTTCTAGTGGTTGCTGCATTTCAGATTTGGTATGAAAGGAATGTCAATAATCCATATTGTTTTTGTTGTTACCAGGTGATGTTTACATTTTTCAAGGACTTTTTTCAGCTTCCCATAGCAGCTGAGAAGGAGCCTAGATAGAATGATGGAATGGCCAGTGGAATATTCTGTACCATAGATGTCATGCTCAGTATATAAATGGGGTTAGCCAGGAGGCGGGTACTCATGATCACTGATCGGAAAGGTACCAGATCACTGGGTGATGAAAGTGACATGTGTCATTATTATTATGATAATCATCATTATCATTATTATTTTATTTCACAGAATCATAGAATCACAGGGTTGGAAGGGACCTCAGTAGATCATCTAGTCCAACCCCCCTGCCAGAGCAGGGCCACCTTAGAGCAGGTTGCACAGGAACCCATCCAGGTGGGTTTTGAATGTCTCCAGAGACGGAGACTCCACCACCTCCCTGGGCAGCTTGTTCCAGTGCTCTGCCACCCTCAAGGTAAAGAAGTTCCTCCTCATGTTTAGGTGGAACTTCCTATGCTCAAGTTTGTGCCCATTACCCCTTGTCCTGTCACTGGGCACCACTGAAAAGAGTCTGGCCCCATCCTCCTGACACCCACGTTTTAAGTATTTATAAGCATTAATAAGGTCACCCCTCAGCCGTCTTTTTTTCCAGACTAAAAAGACCCAATCCCCTCAGTCTTTCTTCATAAGAGAGGTGTTCCAGTCCAGTTCCAGCCTTCCGGTGTGTCAGCCACCCCTCCTAGCTTTGTATCATTGTATCATATATTGAAGAGGACTGGGCCCAGTATTGACCCTTGGGCAATACCACTTGTCACTGATCTCCAACATTTTTTTGTTATTGTTCTATTAAACTGCCTTTATCTCAACCCACCAGCTTTTTCCCTTTCCCCTCCTTTTCTTGCTCTTCTCCTGCCCTTTTGGGGAAAGAAAGAGAACTGTGTGAGCAGCTGCATGGTCCCAGCTGCTGGCTGGGGTTAAACCACAAAAAATACATTTTGAGTCAGGTGACTGTTCATGAGATTTTGTGAAAACTTGTCCTAATAAAAAGTGAGTGTGTGTGTGGTGTTTCATTTTTTTGTTGTTTCCTTCCTCCCCTAAATGTTCTCCAAGTATTTTCACACCCTTTTGAACATCAGGAGGGATTTTACTTTTCTAAAAGTTCACTCTTTTTTTAATGCCTACTCAGAAAAAGATGTAGATATAAAGTATGACAAATGCAAATATCTTTAGAGCCTCATACTTGGCAAAGGGATAAAGCAGGACATGTATAACCCATACCATTTCTTACAAAAGTACTATTTTAAACGAGAAATTTTGCAAACAAAAGACTGCAAAGGTTTCAGTGAAAGCGGAAGTAATAAAACGCTTTGTAAAAAGGTTGGTATATTCTTGGGAGGGACAAAGGGGGAAAAGAGCCATTCCCCTTGTTCCTGCTGCTTGCAAGAGTACATGCAATTTCTTTTTCTGGAAAAAGATTTAGGGGACAGGAATATCAAGGCTGTTGTCTCTGCTGCTTGTTACATGAGGGCTTTCAGTTTGATCCCTATTACAATGATAAATATCTTCATGGCAGTGAGATGTTCCCCCACATCACGCTGCCATCTATGCATCACACCAGTCTATGGACCAAAGAGGTGAATTTTACTGATTTGATGATAGATCTGGTAGCCTAATGGATTTTAGATTAGACCAGTCCACTCTCATGTCAATATATAATCTTCATCAGTGTCGGAGCCTGAAGATGTTCAGTGGCAGAGCTGAACTGCTTTCTCCAAATGCTTCACATGTTATTTCTATAGGCTATGATTCTTAAATGGTCAATATCAAATTCACAGATGTCTTTTCCTTTAGCCACTACTGCTATTTTCCAGTGGTTGGCTGATCTGTGATTTTAATTTGTAAAGATCAATTAAAAGTCGCAGGACACTGCAGAACTCCAAAAGATGAGCTAATGGATTTTTTAAATCTCATCTGCTCACAGCACTACTTGGAGGATCTTAAATTCTGAGCTTTTATATCAGAGACAGATGTTTGCAGAAAGAAGTCAAATCCCCAAAGTAACTTTCTTTAACAATTAGTATCTTGTGCAACTTCAGTGATGTCAACAGAATCAAGAGGGAGATAAATCAGTGTGGTTTTGGCTGCTTTCCCTTTTCTGCCAATTAGAACAATCAGACTCTAAATTTCACATTGAGCTAAAAGAAATTAGCAGCGTTATCTTGGTCAAATGTTAAAGTAAATAGCACTTGAAGCGTTAATCATAATTGCAGTTTTTCAAGTTATTCATATCCTGTTCACATTGAGTTGTTTTCCCATGCTTACCACGGTGAATGTATTTTGATGAGTGGCATTAAAACTTCCTTGTCTGTGCCAAAGGAGAGAGTTGGGTCTCAGCTGCTAAAGCAGCAGTCTGCCAAAACAGCTGGACTCACCTTCTCCAGAGAGAGGCATTTGGGTACAGAGGAGTGGAGCAGGTGGGAGAACATGCTAAGAAGACAACTAGTTTCAGACGTCCTTCTCCAAGAGATGGGGAGAAGAGGGCAGGGTGTAGAAACAGGTGAAATGTAGACTCAGACGCCCAAGAAAGGAAACACGCCCAAACCCTTTGCTGGTTCTTAGAATCATAGAATTGGTGAGGTTGGAAGCGACCTTTAAGATCATCAAGTCCAACCATTAACATTCCCTGACAAAAACCACTTNAGGGAGTATTTTTTAAAAAGTGTTGGAGTAGGAAAGAGGCTTTTTGTAAGGAAACAAAGGCTTTCTTGATGGGGAAGCAGGCTGTGTTTTCAGAACAATACTGTAATTAATTCCTAACTACAGCCACTGTGTTATAAACGAGCACAGACTGCAAGATTTTACAAATTATTTAACACTTGCTGAAGATGACAGTGTAAGAAAAATTCAATTAAAAATATAAGCAATATATTTTGAAACGTAATAATTTCAGCTTAAAATAGTTTAAGAGAGATGCTCTTTCAATACTGTAGATGTGTACAGGATACTATCAAACATCTTCTGGTCTTTCCACTCCTTCTAGCTCTGCATGCACCTCTCTGAGGCTGGCTCAGACTCATTGCAGGTGTTTCCAGCAAACGCCCTTCTGTGTGCGTGGCATTTCTATACAAACTCTGTCGTAAGAAGTGGAAAGCCAGAGACACCATGGCAGTACATGGGAAAGGAAGAACCACTGAGTAGCCATAGACTATTGAGAGCAGTAGTTTAATAGGAGCAGTCGTTTAATAGGACAATTTCAGAATCCACTGAAATCAATGGGAATTTTGTTACAAACACAGGATTTGGATTTTCTCTAAAATATTGTAAAATAAGCAAAGCAAACCAAGTTCAAAAATCCTCATCATTATACTTCAGATGCTATAATCCTAGGTGGTGCCTGAAATCATTTTAGATTACAATTTCAGGTGGAAATCTTTTCAACTTGGTTTTCCCTTCAAGGGCAGGTTTCCCTATAAAACAAGAGCAGTAGTCTCTTGCATTTAAACTTTGCATGAAAATCCATACTTCCAACACACAATAATACATGTTTTACAGCTGGGTAGGTTACCAGGAATTAAAGAGCCCACACCCTTGCGTGACTTAAACACCACGAATAAGGAATGTGAGAATAGACTGAAGTAGAAAGGAGTCAAGCTGTAAGAGGACTATGAAATGCAAATATTTTACCTTGTCTTACTATCACCAGGTAGTTTTCAGAGGAACCACTAGCTACACAAATACAAAGCAAAGTACAAATCCTAATCGTTCTTATCTTTTGTCTGTACTCTACATGTCTGAGTTAACTATTTAAACAAACATTAACAAGTGAGCTAAAGTAAAATGACATCTAGTTTTTTGATCTTCCAAAATACCCCATGAACATCCTATAGAGTGAGCCAGTCACAAGAAGCCACATCAAATAAAATAAGAAGGATTTGCTTCCTGTCCAGCTACTCGCACAGCCTTTCTCTAAAGGAAAAATAACATGCCTGTCTTCCTGAAGAGAGAAAAGCATACTTCTCTCTTCAAAACAGTCACTAGTATAAATCCTCTACAAAGCCACACAGGTTGCCAGTACAGTCAATAACAGCATGTCAAACCAAAGCACGTTGGCTACAGGGCCAAAGCCCTGCTCGTATGTACACTACTGGGTGCACATGCTGGTCCAGGGTGTTGTGCACCAGCATGGCCAGTCCAAAGCACACCTATCACAGCATCATCATTCTTCCATTTTAAGTTAAAATGCCAACTAAACCTATATTGCACAAAAAAAGCCCTCCATAGTAGATTTTTTCCAAGTTCAATAAGAAAGGTATTGTATCAAGTGGCAGTAGCTAGGCAGTCTTTATTGGGCTCATAAAAGATTATGATTTTGCCCTATTCTCTATATAAGTGAATTTCTTAAAATATCATTTTTAAAATGGCACTTCTTCTCATGATAGTGTTTCTTTAATATATTAACTTTCCTACATCCCATACTTTGATGGTTCGGCAATTTTCTAGTTCATTTTAAATCAGTTTTTGACAAAACAATACCAACAGTTCAGTATGTGTCCCAGCTGAATTTTACAACTCATGTTTCTTTTTGAAATACCTTCTTACTGAATAGCTTTAGCAGCTAATAAAATTCTTCAATTTTAAAGCTGAAAAAATCACATTAAACACTAAATTCATGAGGAAGGGGAAGGATTAGTGATACTGAATATTCATAGTAGATTTTGGGTTTAACACTAGAAACGCTTTTTTAAAAACAGTAATACGTTGTAATTTACCGATTTCGTACATACTCTATGGATATTTAGTTATAGTTTTGATGTTTTGACATATGCATACACAGATGTGTACACATAGATGCATAAATGCATATATGTACATACATGTATGAAAATATATAAGTATATATATGTATGAATATACAGATACATATACACAGACACATACATACATGCATCTAAGCCATTGCTGTTAATTGTCTCTGTTCTGGTTAAACAATAATGAACAAAAAGTACAGTGGAAAGTCACCACTATGAAATAAAATTTATTCTTATGTGTTAGATAAGATGTCATTACTAAGCTGATTAGAACCCTGGTGAGGACATATAAGTGTTGTTTACATGTACTGCGTGTGTTAACAGTGAAGCAAACCACTAATAGCTCCCAATGTGATTTATAGTAACTTTGCATCAGCAACACCATGATAACTAACTTCTATAAATTATGAACTCCTATCCCATTCTCACTTTCAAAAAAAATATACAGCCTTACTATGAGAGCTCATCTAAAAGCAGGGACATGAGCAGAACTGCAGATCCAACTATTTCAAAAATTTACCACTCTCAACTGCTAGCATCTGCCCATCCACCGGAGACAACCTTTCCCATCTGAAACAGGAGCAATTTTGGTCTGCTTCAATACAAAGCAAAAAACCTCAGGTTAAAATTTTCTTTCGTTCAGCTGTGGTACTTTTCTTCAACGCCCAACTGAGAGAAACAACTAATGGTTGAGGGCAGGACCTTCCTAGATGGCTCCAGCTTGATTCACAAGAGGCAACTGGACTTTCGCAAGAAAAAAACCTGCATTTTAAAATCAAGCTCTGTAAACCTTTCAACTAATGTCCTTTCATTCTAGTATGAATAAAGAATGATTAAACTCTCTATAGTTCTACCATTTAATATTAAATACATCTTCTCTACAGTTCATATGAGATCTTTTTCTTTAAACACGGGCTAAGAACTTTTTTCTTAAATATTTGTATTAAAGTGCAAGGTCAGCTCCAGAATTCCTAGAAAAGGGCACCACAAAAAGCCACCTAAACATGACACCAAGAGAAAGGCATGTTAGACATCAGGTTTGAGAGCGAAGAGCAGTTATGTTTAAGTTTGCCTCAGTCTCTTCCATTGGTAGTATTTTGGTGAAAAGAAATAACAGCTACAGAGTTTTTGTTATTTCAGTACCAGTTATAAGATATTTTGGCTGTATGATCCACACAAATCTATAAATATGTATTTCATACATATTACATACCACAGAGCTTTAATTTATTTCACTAACAGGAATTTTTGTCCCTTTACTCTAATCCCCATTGGCCCAAAGACAACTATGTGAATAATTCCATTTTGGTAACTGTCCTGGTAAATATTCTGTTGCCATTTCTATTTCTTCTAAAAAGGAGAAAATGCCTGGCTACAGAATAACAAAAGGGTTTCTAATTTCTGTCATCATTTGAAGCAATCTGTACAAAAAAGAGAAAATTCAAGAAATAAAATTAATCCTGCGATAAACCTGCCTCAGTGGGGCTCATTTTAGAACTGGCTGCCTTTGCACTTGGATATATAAATGCTAATTATCAAGGCCATCACAGATTTGTGTGATATTTTAGGTTTTCTTTCTGCCTTTCTATTAACCTGAGAAATAAAAGTGTTCTTCCTAAAAATATTATTCTAAAATTCTAGAATATCTTAGAAGTGTACTATAGAGCTGCCTAGACTTACTCTCTTCAACAGTCATCCATTTTTCACTCTCTTCATTAACTCATTTTTCACTCTCTTCATTTTACAGGTATCAGTTGCTACAACTACTGATGTATTACTACACTGTGCTGCAGCTACTGTTGTACTACTACATTGTGAGATTAAGCTGATGGCCCTCCATAAACAAGAAGTCCCCTCTATTGTGACATATAATTTCTAAAGCAATGGTATATTCTTTGCAAACCCCCTACTTTTTTCAAAAAAGTATTTTTTGGGAAAAAAAATGTAATTCTCAGATCATAACTGAAGACAAAAAAAAAAAAAAAAAAAGAAAAGAATAAAGAGATCTCAGCCTGTTTGCAGGTGAAGTACATTTGGAGGAGGACTCACATGGGCAACTCTGATATATAAACCTTTTCCTGCTATTTATTAGTGATGGATGTCAGATTCCAAACCACTTTCCTCACTGGGCCAAGAGAACTCTGGCCGTTTGTGTACTATGCAAAGCCTCCCAATTCACTTCAGGCTGGCAAGCAAAATGGGTATCAGAAGAATTGTGATCAGGGCAGAGGACAGATCTTTTGAGAAAAACCTGCTAAAAACCATCTCTGAAGTATTTTGTATTAAATCTAGCATGTGCACTTTTGGATTTGTAACTGAAGCAATTAAAAACATAAATACAAGAAAGATACTCCAGTATTACAGCTCCTAATTTCATTCATATCTGAAATTTTGCAGATGATTTCTCCATAAACTGAGGGATTTTAACAAAGTATCGGCAACATAACTTCAGTACTCAGGATCCACTTTAATGCTTTGTTTCCAGATCAGCTGAATAAAGATCTTGGAGCTAACCACAGAAGCACTGGTGTTGGGACCATATTAAGTAACAGCAGGATTGTACAGAACAATATTCAACATGCTTGGACCTAGACCCAGGCATCCTTCATGCCCATGTTTTGCCAGATAATTTTTTTTTAAGGTCTGCAGAATCAATGACGGGTGGGTGATCTAATTCACGCAAAGACCTTTGGGCGAAGATAAGCCAGCAAAATAAGTTCTGTTGCTACTGTGGTGGGCTACCATCAGGGAAAGACAGAAACTAATGGAAACTTTCTGTCACATGCCTGACAACTGAGACAATGATCATAGGCTTATAAGAGGTGATAAGAATACAGAGAAATGGTGATACTGCGACATTCACCTTTGTGTTGTCCTTCCCTGTGTCTTTAATATGTCCCCTCAAACAGGTTATCTGCAGGGGTGCTGAGGAGCTCTCATTTTGGACAAAGATACAGAATAAAGCAGAGATGTCGTGCATGTCAGGTAATCAAGTCTCACTGCACGCTTTGTGAGATGCAGGAGTGAGAGCCAGATAAGTAAAATACCGCCCAAAATAAACTGAGCAAATATGGTGCCCAACGAACTTTCTGTTCCCAAAATATAGTGAATAAGAGACTGAAATTGTATATTCGCAGGACAAAGGTACCAATAAAAGAGACAGGTAGTCAGGCACTTTAGATAACTGCCTCAAACACAGGATGCACGTACCAGCTTTATATAAATTAATTTGAAGGTGGCAATGAAATTATTCCAGAATTTGAAGAATGCTGTTCTCCACAGTGTGTGATAAAGGAAAACAAGTGACACAACTGTTCAAACTGAAAACAGAGACACGTGGATTTAGAATTGATTTCGGATTGAAAGAGGCAATCATGCAGTTTAGTGGATATTATTGAAGGCAAGTATTGTCTGATGGAAAGGATGTGTACTTACAGGAGCCAATAGACTTTCAACATAAGAAAGAATTCAAAATATGATAAGAAATGTTACAAGAAATATTGGCCAGAATTTCAGGCTGGAATTTAACAAAAACACGGGTTGGAGTTGTACCTGCTTTGACAACTATCACGTGGAAATAGACAACTGTCGGTGTGGAAATACACAAGTTAACATACAGGGGAAAAAAGGCAACAATTACATGATTTTGTAGACAACCAGCAAGAACCCACAAGGCTTGTATAGCAGGCACAAAGAAATGACAGTGGTGCCACTAGCGAAGAAGAATTATTCTCAGAAACAGACACTTTTGTAAAATAATAATTTATTTATTTAGTGGGGAGAGGGCACTTTCTTCAACCAGACAACTTGATGACATAAAAGATAGAAAGATTTTTACTTAGGTAATACCATTTTGAACTGGAGTGGGGGGAAAAGCAAGAGAGCGTGGCCAGAACGTTCTGAGTAAGAACCAGAATTTTTGAAGGCTAAAGCTAAGCAAACACATATATTTCAGAGAGTGGAAGCAACAAATCTAGGCAAGAACTTAACTGAAAAAGCTGATTTCATGGTGAGGCTACCACTGACCATCTCTACCAGACAAAAAAAAAGGTATGATGATGTTTTGGAATGAGCTTTGGAATGAGAAACATATGTAAAGAATTTTACATCGAAATCAGTTGCTGATTTACACCTGAGCAAAGTGTTTTTTAATGAAAATCTTCAATAAGTCAATCAGTGTATCCTCTCTTTGTTAGGATTTGCATCAGAAACCCTTTATATTTTCTACAGGTGTGTCAGTGAGAATATTACTGGCATAATGATCCTACTCTGATATATTTAAACATGCAAATATCCTGAGCACTAATGAAACTAAAAAGTACCCACTGAATAAGTCTTTAAGACAGTTTGGTACTGAAGAGAACCCAGCACTGACTAAAATGGGTCTTAAGCTATATCCATCCTTTGCTAAAAATGCTCAGCAAACTTCCCTTTTTTCCCAGGTACGTATGGTTTTGGTTTTTTTTTGTTTTTCAGCAATCAGTGGAAGATCTGCAAGCTGAGGTCAAAGCTCGAAAAGCTTCAGCAGTTGTAGACACCTTCTAGAACACTGGACAAACATTAATTGTCAAAGCTTTTGTCCATAATGAAACAAATTTACTGAAGTACCCACTCCCTATATCACCAAGCAGTGAGTTTGCAGTGCAACATGGGACTATGTTTAAAAATACAGAAATTTCTAAGGTATTTCAGAATGTACATTTAAGTATACACAAAAATTATTCAAGGGTTGAAAAAATATCTAAGATAAGGGCCAGAAATACCCTGAACAGACCTAAAATGAAAGGCCAGAAATGGAATCTTTGGAGTTGTCCCATATGCCAAAGAACACAATGAATAAGTCAACACAGGCAGTACAAAATATTGACACTGCAGCTCTAAGTAGGATAGATTTGTTTGCGTTGCTTGGAAAAAAATACACTTCTTTTAGATTAATATTCTCATTTTGCTGAGACAGCAGCTCCTAATAAAATGACATCTAAGCTGGTGATGGTGTATATGCAGTATCTGTATTAGATACAGCACTGTTGACAGTAATATCTGGTAAAGGACAACTTATTAAGCAAAAGTATAAGTTGTTCTAAGTAATGGAGTGATCTGAAAGTTTTTCCTCAAGTCTAATGGATTTAATGGACAACAATAATGCAGATACTGAAAAAGGTCCCTAGCTAGATTCCAATCCATGCTGTAACACAGCACTATCACTACTTTTTTTAATCAATGCAGGCAAGCAGTGCTAATTTTTAAAATGCTACCAGAGAACATACATAGAAAGAAACTAATATATAATGTACATATTATATTAATAACATTCAGGGTTCCTTGCAAGTCTTAAAGGATGCAAATGATTATCCTGGGATTGCTGGGTACTATAACATGGGAGAAATAGGGCACCCTATTTCAGTTTCAGAATGGAAAATGATAGAAGGCACATCAAATTTACCTTTCGGGCTAAAAGAACCTTCATTTAGTAATGATAACACAATATTTAGACAACTGAACATCAAAACACAATCCAGTCAGAGAAAATGGGCTTTCTGTCTTTGACTAATGCTGGATTCAACTTCTTAAGTCTAAGTAACAGTGCAAAATATCTTCAGGTCTAACTGGATTTAGTAATAAAATTCACCATTAGGCTGGTTGCATATAATTTTAAATTGTGTTGAATTCTGACTTGCTTTTTTAGCAGTACTGTTACAGAACCTCGAAAAGAAATGGCATTGTGGACTAAATGGCCAAGTTTCTAAATGCCATACAAAAGAACCAGACAAAACACTATAAGGCTTTTCCAGTTCAAGAAGGAACTGTTAGATAAGGTGTAGTTTTGCAAACGTCCTAAGAAACAGAGTAATCAGTGACAAACTCATTTCCCAGACTGCTAAGCACTCTTTGGCCATGGTCAAGGATGTGGCATTGGAGTCTGCTTTCTGTCAGCGGAAGAACACTCCTAAAATCATAATTTATACTAATTCAGAAATGAAATGTAGGGTTTATTACTCAAGAGCCTGGCAGCTGAACAGCAATATGCGAGATCTACCCTGTGAACAGTATGTACTGTAGGGAAACTAGGAAGACTAAAGATGAAGCCAAGACTCCTGGTGAGATCTATCAGATGCTTATTAGCGCAAGAGATTTCAAAAGCTACATGACAGAAGGGATAAAACAACAGAAAATAAGCTAGGAGAGTGTACAGTCAAGGAGGAGACATGGAAATATCGGTGCTATGTGTTAATATAAGCTAAACATTTGTAAATGCAGTTCTGGAGAACAACTGATGTAAAAAGAAGACAAAAGTACTGACCTACTTCACGGCTCTTCGTGTTCTGACTACCTCATACAAGCTTTAAGGCTAACAGTTCATCTTCATACTTATTCATTCAAAATCATCATCCAACTTTCTACTGAAGGCCTCCCTTTCTCCTCATCTGCCAAGAAACCTGCAAGGAGGTTATTAATATAATGCAATGTGGAAAAGCAGTTGAATGAAACAGTGTCGTGACACTCCAAGTATGGTGGAAACGTCTTCCAAGAATCTCTGTATCAAGTCACCTTTGATGTTTATAGTAGGCTTATAGCTCCATCCCCCCAGTTAGCAAACTTCTGTGCATATCTACTGAAGAGGAAAGAAAGAAAAGTGTCTTTGCCTCAGGATAAGTGAAAAGGGATTTCAATTACGACTGTTCTTGACAATGTCTAGCATGACAGGAACTTGCTGTAGACTGAGTTCCTGGCAAGATACAAGGGGAGAAAGACCTTTGAGCATAACTATAATTTTGTTAGAATGTTAATTAAAATCCGTATGGATCCATAGAGGAAAGTATACAATAGAAAATTGGTATATACTATGTCTGGTGCTGGAAAGTCATTCATAACAGTACTCAGACTCCACAGGAAACACAGTGGTATCACTGACACAATAAAGGGCCCTAAAACTAAATAAGGTACGTGGCCATCATGGTACTATGCTCACTTGAAAGACAAGGTGGGGAACTATGATTGATTCTATTCTAACTCAACAGCATAAAGCAGAGAGTAGATAAAAAATGGGACATGAACTACATGTTTATAAAGACTTTAAAGGAGAAATGACTTAAGCAAAATCCTTTAAGGGAATATTCAATAGAAGCAATATGCCAACAACTTTGTCTAAATCCTCCTGCACAAAATTGTTAGAATCAGACATATTTGTCACTTGCTTTTTCTTTTTTTCTTTTTTTACATCATATATCACTGCAAATACTGATGTATTTCAATAATGCCCTGTAAACTATTTTAATCTCTGCTGGAGGTTACATGGTAAGTACCTTTTTTTAAAACAAATCTAAGCACAACCCCTTCCAATACTTAAATGAGAAGATGGTGAATGTCTATGTGTCACAAGGACACAGACTTTTGCATGAAAGTGAAGAATTTTCTCAGCTTTTTAACTAGCTAATCTTCAAATAACTACCAGTTGTCCCCGCAGAATTTGCATAATTTGCCTTTCTTTGTATAGCTGGAAAAGACAGGAGGTTTTACAGTAATTTTATTAGGGGATGCTCCTAAATAACCATGACTATATTGAGTAAAGCATCAAAATGTACGGTAGAAACTGCAAGGTCCAAATTGTTAATCCACCAAATTGATGACTAGGAAATGCAGCATGTATTTACAGTGTTGATTAGTGCAAGAGAATTGAGAACATCCTAAAACACATGGAGCCCAACAATGCAATATGCCCAACCAATATTTATTGCTGCCTCTGTAGAAGCAATTTCCATTTTGATGCATTCTCTCACACGCGATGTTCTGAAACAGTTAAGTAACATGAAAAATACAGGTTCAAGATTATATCTGTCACAGATGAAAATACAGCATTTATGCAGCATTACATAATCAAGCCACTGGTTTATGGACCCAAGGTCCTCTTGGGACTGCCACAAATCTATGTATTGTCATACAGTGGCAGATTTTTACATTTGCATATGTTAATTAAAAGAACCCACATTAATAACCGAAACAAACAAAACATAGTTATTGAGTCTAAAGGGCTGAGGAAATTTAACAGTTTCATTTGGTTGTTGTAAAGGTCACTACTAGTTCACAAGATCTGACTGGAAAGCCACCTATCCTAGCCAACATTTCATAAAAAAGTCGAGGATTCTGTTAAAACCACCTAATTCCAAGGGGGATGCCAACACAGAGGGCATAACTGCATTTGTTCTGTACTTAAAAGACAGCAGAACTGCGGGGAGGGAAGAGACTGCTGACAGTTCTTTGAATGCTTGTTTTAGAAATTAAGAATGAATTAACTCCACCAAACTGTTCGTGTGGCTGGTATGTCTAGCAAGTAATTCCTAAAATTCTACTATGATAATATAGGTGAATTTATTAACACTAGTTTTTTTCAAAATAAAATATCAATTTTGTGGAAATAATCAATGCTAAGCATGGAGCTCTATAAGTTTATGGAACTCCACAGATTTAGAGAAGAGATTATGTGACATGGTACCTGCAATCAGTCCAGATGACTGGACTGATGATCTTAGAGGTCTCTTCCACTCTTGTCCAAAATTACTACATATAAATTAGATACAGGTTTCACTAGTAGCTTAATCCAGTTTTGGACATGAATATTCAGAGTTGAAACATGAATACACCCTCTCACTACATCATCCAGACTATTTAATTGTTATTTCAGCTCATGGATAAGTCCTGCACACTGCCATAGCTATCCCTCTCTCTCTTACGATTTAAACTAATAACACAATTAGTCCTATGAAGTATTAGACATTGAAATTTCTAATGTTCAGAAGTTTAACTAGAGTTCTCCTACCCTTAAGTATCAGATAATGGAAGAAATACATCATCCTCTCATGTTTTAGCAGTAAGCATTATGTATCTTCTACCATATATAAAAATAATTCCTACAAAAAGCTGTGTGTAAACCAACATTCTGATATCTCTAAATAAATTTGTAGAACATAAAAAAAATGAATGTACACATCTGTACAGATCTGTATAGATTGCCACATGATTTTGGAATAGTACGTTTGGTAAAAATGGAGGCAAAGGCCTCATAGTTTACCAATAGTATGATTTTTTTCAGAACACTTTGTAAGACCTTTCTTTAACCTACCTGACATCCCTATAGAGCTGGAATGGATAGACTAATTTTTAAACACAGAAATGGAAGTAAAAAAAAAAAAAATCTAAAAAAAGCACAAAACACCAGGCCTCCAAGATTCTTATAGTGAACTCTAACCCGCTGAAAAGCTACCAGCCTTATTTTTGGGTATTATCTTCAGTGCTTGACCACTTTTTCATGGAAGTCTCTCCATCCCCCTATCCCAAGAGAAAAGCAATACGTTCAATCTGGGGAAGCCACCTGTGCTTTTTAATAGCTTTGCCTAGTAAAGAACAAATCTTTTAATAGATGAGATACATAAATGGAAAACCATTCAACATTTGAGAAAGGTGACTAAATTCACTTGCCTAGTATCAATTTTTAATTCCTAGGTTTGTTTTTTGAGTTTTTTTTTAAAGGCCATTCATGAAATATTAGAGATGCCTTCCTTGTATTAATGTTGTGTCCCCTGACATCCACTCAGTGAAAGATAAAAAGATGGCATTAAGTTTTAGCAGTGAAGTGAAATGTTGCATGGTGCAAGGTGACCCAGTCTCATTTAACAGATTACCAAAATATAATCAAATAAAACCTATGATCTTTACACTGGCAAAAACAGTGCAGCAAGAAGACAAATATAATTTAAAGAACTTAAAAGACCAATTGAAATGAATTGTGTATATTTGTATCACATAAGTGAGTCCTCTGCAGCTATCCAGTCCTTGTAACGTCATGCATATTGAGAGTAAATTTTAGTGCAGGTGTGTTCAGCATTTCCTTCAATTTTATCCTGCCACTATAGTTAACCCAAAACAAATGTCCCAAACTCAATTAAGCTGTTTGATTACAATAAAAATAGTCCTTGCTCATCATCTTAGTTTCAGTATCTACTGGCTAATAACTCATAGTTCACAGGGAACACATTGTCTAACTGCATTAATCCACAGCTTTGAAAGGAAAACTCATACCAGGCTGATGATGTGTGTGGAATTCAATTATACCAAGATAAACTGCCTTGGGTTAAGATTACCAAAAGAAAACTTTAGGAAGCACAGATTTTACAAAACTGATCTAGGCTTAATTGATACAATTCTTCTCAGTCAGCTCGTTTTTGATTGTTACGATTTTCATACACCTTTCTCTAATATATTTTCTGATAGCTACTGACAAACTTGAGATATTTTCATGATGGACTTTGGCTGTAATCCACTACGGCAATTCCTCCGTTTCTAAACCCTCGCATTTAGTCCTTCAAATCCATTCACTGAGAGCTGCCTCACCTGCCACTCTGATTGCAATGCCTCCCAGACCCTCATCAGCTCACCTCATCTATCCACTGTCACACAAACTTGGGCTCGATTTGTTGAAATGGAGGAAACTTCTACTGGGGTCGAACGATGTAATTTGGGGCTGAAACTAAGTGAAGCTTGCAGGTTTGGATAGAGCATTAGGTGAAATTCTGTCAAACAAATCCTGAAAAAAAAAAACCAAAACAGAACTATGAATTCGTGCCTGTATTTTGCATGGAACAACTCCTTTCAAAATAATTTCTAAGTTTTTAAAATTAATCACAGTGGGCCTGGAAAAGTGCAAGCAAGATTAAATGAAAACTTTCTCTTTTTTTTTTATTTTTTAAATATATATTGGCAAAGAAGATAATACAATAGCTAAATGGCCCGCAGAGTTATTACTCCCTTACTTGCATATTTATTGTTTATACAGTTATTCCCTAATAGTGAAACTCTCCTTTAGCACATAGGTTTACGCTATTACAAGGACAGACACTGAATCTCAAAGAGCTAAGTTCCTTCTTCATCTCTGTTTGGAAAAAGTACAAGAAAACCAAGAAAACAAAACCCACTGAAAGCAATCAAAGGAAAAAAAAAATCTTTCTTTTGATAAAGTTAAAACTGATGAATAAATATAGCAAAATGTAATGACTGTTTGTTACTTTGATTTAAAATGCCAGTTCTGTACCAACCGCAGTGATGCTGGCCCTTGCTGCTGCAACTCAATCTTTCGATCTCATGCAATGATGGTGCAGTACAGAAAACAAGTATTACAGCAACACTGGGAAAGAAGTTCAGGACTGTAAGATGTTTGCAACATCGCTGTTTTAATTCTGGAATTTTACTCAATAGATACAGCCAAATCAAGGCAGTACAAAACTGAAAAAAATTAGTTTTGCCCTATATTTACAGATGTGTAAAACAAGAAGAAAGGATGGAATGCCAAATTTACTTTTACTTCTACTATACGACATTATGTATACAGTATGGGGCAATATACTTTGTGTGAACAATTCATGATTCATGGTCTGATTCTGATCTGGGTGCATCAGAAGAGCCCTGTAACTCAGTATTTCACTCCAGTGCCCAAAAAGGCATCATCTAACAACGGGCCTACCCCAGCCAACAGTTCACAGTCCTTACTTTAATGTAGCAACTGGTAAGGTACCGGCAGCATTTAAATGGATTTTCATCTATCAGGCAGAAGGCACAGGAAGAGTGAGTGAGAGGGGAGGTGATGGAAGCTGCAGAGTTAAAACACACACAAACATCCACAACTTCAAAAACGTACTATTGATACAGCAGGAGATCTCATTGAATGCCATTTCTTACCCAGTCTGCCCAGATTTGTGTCACTAAACACAAGGCTTAAGAGCCTGAAAAAAAAAAAAAAATCCAACCATGTGAAAGTAAAAAAACCCCTCTGTATAATAAAACTGCAATAAAAATCCCTTACCAATTATTCTACTACCTTCTCAAAATAGGAATAGCGTCTCTTATGCCCTAATTTTATCATTTCCTTTGCCCCATGTTAAAACACCAGGGTAATTATCCTTTATAAAGGTTGACTGAGGTCCCTGTGAAAATCTGCTCAGGGTGATTATTTAGTTGTCTTTTTTATTTGTGGAATTTAGGCAAGAATGTTTCAAGCTGTTTGTCAAAATAACTGTTTCATCTGCTTTAGTATTTTTGTAATTGGTGAAAAAAAAGTATTTTCTAATAAACAGAGAGAGAATAAGGTTAAATACTCTAATTACCAACTTGTAAGAAGAGTTGAACATGAAAGTTGTGCAAAGGATTTCCTAATTTTGATGTATTTGGAGACAATTCTCAGGATTTAACGATTGCAGTATAACTGGAAAGGTAAGGCACGGCAACATGATATTAGAGAATATTCTTCAACACTTCTGTAACACCTTTAAATGCTACTGAAAGTGCTTTGTTTCTCATTAGTAGTTTTACATGCAATTTTATTATTTCACATTCTGATGACTTCCAAAGCACTAGACTTCACACGTGACACAAATACTATCATTTTAAGAAGAGAGATTTCAAATAACATGATGGTTTTTACCTAGAGGAAGGTTTGCAGTGCTGAAAACTTGTCTGCTTTTTTCTAACTACATAATCTGGTCTAATAAATTTAAATAAATAAATAAATAAAAAGGTTTTTCCCTAAAAAGCCTCCCCAAAGTACTCTACACCAGAGTTGTTAAAAAGGAATTGTTAACACAGCTAGAGTCCATCCAGGGGAGCATCTCAATTAAAAACATTGAAATTTGTTTATGTACAACACAAAGATTGCTACTGAAAAGCTATCCTGCAAATGAGGCAAACACAACTTAAACTCATGGAAACTTCCTCTAGTCTTAGATTGTACATTTTTTCCAGTTCTCTCTCCAACTGCTATTGGCTTAGCAGAGGTACAACTCTCATAAACAAAATAAAACTGCATTTGCTGCCCCTCTGCCTCTAGAAGTTGACCACAACCACCACCGCTGTTGCACAGTAAAAGGCATAGAAAAGTCTGATGATCAACCAAAGACAATGCAGAGGTGAACATCCAGCAGATGCAGACAACCACAGCATCCCACAGCCACGCTCCTGCAGCTCCAGAAACATAACCCCAGGAACTGGCTCCCTGTCCAGAGCCCCATGAGCAGGCCCAAAAGACCTTTCAGACCAAAGACAACCATTGCAAAACCTTTGCCTACATTCCTCAGCTCTTCCTAACTGTCATTAAATATTGCTAGGATACAGCAGCTCTCTGTCCTTCCACCACACCAGTTGTACTTACTGAGTTTGACAAAAAAATTTTTTTTTTTTTTGCAGATAATAAAGTCTACCATTCTCTTATCTCTGTCTAAAACACCATATTTCTTTCTGGCAGAACTTTTTTGGAGGTACCACAAGCAAGACTCTTACCACTGAAAGATTCCATGAAGATTGTGTCATGGAAGGTTCTACTTTTATAATTATTTCCTTTTAAAAACTTTCTAATTCAGTACTCGAGCAGCATATGTATTCCTATGAAAAACTCTATATAAATTTACTGGAAATTACAATTCTAAGACATTTCCAATCTATGAAATTTGACAGGGGAAAAATATTACTTCTCTAGAAGTTGATAGAGTGATTAAAAAAAACTACAGAAGGATTATCACTGCCTATTAAATGTGATAGTTTGAGCAATTTCTATGGAATCCTTTCTTATTTTATTCCTATTAGATTCATTAGCATATTTCCAGCTAATAACTAACAATTGCCCGCTGCATAAAAAAAGCCCTCCCTAAATCTTCTTCAATGGATAGACATTATGGCAATCAGTTAAAACTTTCTTATTTCTCATTCAAGAGCTTTACACGGTGCAAACGGAGTTACATCCCTTTGGAAACTAAACACCCTGCTGAGCATTGGGGTCCAGTCCCACAGTGCCTACGGTGGTGTGGGCCCACACTCCTGCTGCCGCAGAGCCTGCGGTTCCAGCGTAGCTCCACGCTTGTGGCACCTCGCGCTCTTTTCTGCCGTCCACTATTGACCTCTGCTGAGACAGATAGTTTACTCAGGTCTTGAATCTAAGCTTGCACGTTTCTTGTTATGGTCAGCATGCTCACAAACATAGTTTTTTATTTCACATATATGTTCCTATGCCACTTAGGTCCTCCAGATAGCAGATTCCTGGTTGGTGCGCCCACTGCTGAGGTACCTGAAATGGCTGATGTGCATCAACCGCCCAATGCTTCAGTGAGCAGCCTACCAGGGCTGCTTCGTGGTGGCTGCAAGGCTACGCAAGAACTCACATAAACTGGGTCTAAGCAAGTTATCTCCCTCCAGGACAAAAAAAAAGGTCTTTTTTGTGTATTTATTTTGTATTCTTTTAATGGAAGACAAACAATTTTTTCCGCATTAACAACTGGTTTGCAGTATTGCGTGGTCACTTTCTAGCTAGTAAATCATTACTTTAACATCCTCCATTTTGTCATAAGAGCATGCAAAGTCTTTCTTGCTGCACAGTGACAACCAATGTTCTCCCTAACCGAGAAGGACATAGGCTGGGCTTAGCTGTATGTCATTTTTTCCTCTAATTCTCATTTCACTGAATACTGCCATAACACGTAAGTTACTCTTAATGCTCCTTTAAGTGTTGTTAAATGCTATACAAAGTAGCAAGTACATGGCAAAGCCTGTAACTCTTAATGCATCAGATTTTCTACTTTAGTGGTTGCTCATGTGGTATGATTTCTTAATGGATTCTTTTTAAAAGAACTAGATTGTAATTAATTGCAGCCCATGATTATGTATGTGAAAAGGATTGGTCTGAACCTTTACCCCAGACATATACCTAGGTGAAAGAAAAGATACCGGTTATGGCTTAATAGTTTTACTTAGATAAACGGTGACATTTCTTAATAGAACAAAACAATTCTATGTTTTGTTCATCAAACTCTTTCTTTCTTTTTTTTTTTTTTTTTTTTTTAATTTTTTCAAGCAGGGTTTANTAACTGTGTCAAGCAGGTATTAGAATTGAGAAGTACTCACTTCACTCAGTGGAAATATGTCTGCACTCTACCCCTTCGTACGGAATGGATTTGTACATCAAAAAATTCGACAGGCTGTAATTGTTAAAGAGCATTCAAATATTTGTTTAGATTGGTTATCAACCTTTATCATAATTCTCTTTTTTCTTCAAATTACTAACCTTTGCCTCCTCAGAACAGGCTAAAATGTCATACAGTTAGTCTGTCCACAAGAGTTTACCAGAACATTAAAAAAAAACAAAAAAAACCACCAAAAAACACCAAAACCAAAACTCACCCTGCTGCTGTTTAGTTCTATTTGCGTGGAAAGGCAGAGGCTCTACAGAGCATTTTCACGTATATGCTCCTATCAAGTGTTCTGTATGGGTTAGTGAGCAATTTTAAGTTAGTGCTAGTTTTTTACACCTCTGAGAATAAAGAATCAGCATATTTAAACATAGGGAACTCGAGCTCTAACTTTTCAGACTTCTGTCATGTATTCATAGGAGGGCTGTTTTGAACTTGTCAAACTAAATCTTGGAACAAAGGACTCTGAAAACAATGGGTTCTTTTTATCATCACATTAATTTTTGTGGCCCATGTTTTTCAGCCGTGATGATCTGGAGTTCTGTGGACAGATTTCCAACGGATTCTACCAGAAGATATAAAAATGCTTTGGAAGTCTAGATCCAGTTTAGAAAAGAAAACTGGTGCTCTTGTCATCAATCTTCTATTGACTGAACTGAAAACAATTTGAAATAACCCAATAAATCCTTTCTCTTTTGGTCCCACTACCTTTTCAAAATTTAACCCTTTTATGAGGTAGCCTTGGAGCTTCAGTAATCCCATCTAACTACCACAAGAGTCACTATCTGCTACACCACAGTGCTTCTCAAGCAACTTTTCTCAGCCTCTATTTTGCCACTTGCAAAATAGGGCAACACTTTTGGAAATACATTTATGAATGCCTAAATTTGAATGACTGACGTTTTGATATTCCCTTGTGTTTATCAGCTATATTATGAAAAGAACACAGTTTTATAAGAGGTTCCAACTACAGCACAGCCTGAGGCATAATTTCTATAGTTTAATCAGTGAATCACTTAGTATTATGAGGTTCCCTTTTTCTTGCGCAGTATGCTGAAATTGTTCATCTCTCTGGAATCATTCAGCTAAACTTATTTCATCATAGTAGGAATATTAAAAAATAGCTAAGCTTGCTGTGTCTGTTTATCAGAACTTGAAATACTCTGACAATTGAAGTTTCAATTTATTGCTGTGCTGGTCCTGTTTTAAGACTTAAACTGAAAGACATACGGTTGATAAAACAACCTGTAACTGCTTTGAACGCTATCTCAGAGCCTGTGAACATACATCAGTGTGTTCATTCCCATCTAGCAGGAGATATTCATCCTTAACAGAAGCAGATCATGAGCAAATGCCAAAAAAACAGAGTGGAAATCGGATTTCCTGTTTATTATTTAAAATGTGCACTCTGCAACTGTCAAATTAAAGGAGAGCTTTACGAGCATCCGGAGAGAGAGGAACAGGGGCTCAGCGGCAACTGTGCCAGCCCCACATGGCGCCATTTGCAATATGGTCCTGCGCTACCCATGTAGCGCTCCATTTGTAGAGCTGGATGGAAATCAACTCCTGCGGCTCAGGCCAGCGGAGGGGATGAAACGAATACCAGCTCTCCTCAAGACCCTCATGCAGCCCCCAGAGCCCCCAGAGCCAGCAGCCACTGTGCATAAGAGTGCCGGAGTAGGAGGCAGCAAGGGAGCCCAAGAACTGCTCTGCCAAGAAGTGCCCTCAAAGAAACTTTGGGAGTGGGGTGGTCACCTCCAGCCAGGCTGGAGGAAAAGCACATTGGCCCCTTTCATGGCTGGGTGAGCTGTCGCAGCCATTCTTTTCAAACAAGGTTGTAATAAAAGTCAAGAGAACTGTTTCTTCCGACTTCAACTCTGTTGCCTTTAACTGCACCCTCTTCACACATGCTCTTGCAGAGAAGTGGGGCATTCAGTACAGAGAGACCCAAATCTCAGATAAGGACCTTGTGTGCTATAACTATACAAAGCAAAGGTGAAAGCAAAATTTGCATTCAGTAACAATAACAAAAAAGCAAAGTCAAACACCCGATTCACATTGACATCAGAACTGAAGTGAATTCACAGCAAATAACTCACACAACTGTCAGTAATCTTCACTGGAAACATGAGAGCAGACACCCTTGCTATTATGTACTAAGTAGTCATTGTAGTAAATAATAAAAACCAGAATTTGTAAGTTTATTTGAAAGTATGAAAAACTAAGCAGAACAAAGTATTACAGACCCCAAAACCTAACTCTGACATGGAAATCTTCTGCTCACTTAGAAAATTTGCTCAAAACATATGTCTTTAACTTTGCAGAAAACATCTCTCCCACTTAAATACATAGGTCTGCCTACATGTCCAGAGCTAAGCATATGCACACTCATCAGTGGGATCGAGGCTTTAATCCTTCCTCTTGAGGCCCTAGTAATAAAGTGGGGATAACCACTCTTACCTACTTTGTAGGGTGTTGTCAAAATTAATGCTCACGGAGCCGTCAGGAGGTGAAAATCATTACAGCTCCCATCCTGCAATTGCTAATGCACGGGCTGCCTGCTGCACGCACACCGAGCCCGGCAAAAGCTAATTGAGTCCTCTGAAGGTGCAGCAGTTTGCCTAGGCCCTATCAATAAACAGTCAAGTGTTTAAAAAACAAAACAGAACCCCACTATATTAAATGTGAACACAGCACAATTTTCAAATGATCCTGCAGACCAGAGCCTCTGGGGCTAAGCATGGCACAGGAAAAGCATTCATAACAGAATCCAATACAGGGAGATATACATATATATATACATATATATATACACACACACATATATATGAATATAAACCCACAGCTATTAAGCCAACTATTCAGTATAACTGTGTGCACACACTCCCAAACACACCTTCACAGGCAAACACACACCTAAGTGCAGGCACCACCTGAGCTACAATAAATCAATGATTGTATGTACATAAACAAATGAAACATTGCATCTTCTATCCTTCCCTAAACATAATTCTCATGTAAAGAGAAGGCTGGAAAAAAGATTATACTTAATGGTTCACTTTGAAGGATGTAAATGAAATTAAGAAAAGATCTGAGCTAAACTGGTTTGCTCATCAATATAGCCCACAAAACCAATTTAACTGACGTCAAATTCAAATAATTCATCTGACGTCACGCTGGAGAAGCCAACCATGAACACCTCACAAATTATTATTTTGATCCAATTGTTAGAACAGAATTACAGCAAAAACTGCACTTTCCACAGCTATTAAAGCAGTGACCCTGGCAGAGCATGCTTTTGTGCTGAACTTTTTATATCACCAAGCCTATTAATCAGGTGGCAGTTCAAACTGATGCGCTTTATATAGTTGACCCTGGCTAGTGCTTTAATTACTTGGTATTAAATGGTAATTAAGACTTTTCACATTCAGGTTTAATCCAAAAAAATTAAGTGTAAAATCCAGTAATTTAATAAAGAGTTGTGTTCCTTACTGTGCTTCTGCCTGGACACTGAGGATGCAGCAATTTACTATTGACAAGCACTAAAGGAGCAGGTCATTTCACAAGTATAGTGTGGACAAAGGTGAACCGGGCAACTGATGAAATCTGTGGCCAAGGCGAAATAGCAATCTCTGAGCCAAATGGTAATAAAGTTACTGAAATGAAGCAGTGCAGCTTCTGAAGTGAACTGTCATAAGGAGGATACAGGCTTCAGGATGGCTTGGCTGAAGTAATTAAAACATTATGCCCTAAGAGCCAATCAAGGTGGTTATCCCTACCTCCAATTTCATAGGCTACACCTGAAAAGCAAAAATACGCATGTAAAACAGCAAGAGCCACCAGCAGCTGTAGCTCATGTTCTATGAAACAGCACCTACCGCTCAGAAAGTATTTACTAAATTTGTAATAAGCAGGGCAAAATAAGAATCATACTTTAATGTTCTTTCCCATGCTATCAAATTATATCTCTATATTTTCTACGACATGAAAGAACCAAGTAGAAACGCAGTCAAATGTCACTGTCCAAAATTCCTTGCTAAATCAAAGACAATTACTCCCCTCAATAGCTATTAAAGGCAGATAGTTTAATCTCTGGGGAGGCAATCTAGTGTATAGGACACTGCAATAGGAGTCCGGAGATGTAGGCTTAACTCGCGGCTCTGCTACTGACCTGCTATATGACCTTGGGCAAGTCTCTTCACATTTCAGCGCCTCTTTGTGTCCCTATTAACCTTTGTCCGTCTCAGCTATTTAGAATGTAACCTCTCTGACGCAGAACAGTCTCTCACTACATGTTTTTACAATACCAGCACAACAAGGTCACCATCTTGGTTGAGACCTCTAAGTGCTACAGTAATCCAAATAAATAAGAGCAATATATTCAATTATTCAGAATCCCACTTACATTCATTCAGTTTTACCATAACATCTGGATAGCTGAGGCATCACTACAGATTAGAACGTGCATCCTACATCCTTTTAATTTTAATGCCTTACCTGCTGTTCGTGTAATTGAAATTTGTATTGATTTTCATAGAGTGAAGAACACCTAACCCACTGCCTAAAACACAAACAATGGAATGAGCCATTGGTGCCCAAGTTGTTCAGAACACATAGGAAATAAATCATTTGTCTGAAAGGAGAAACAAGAAGGTCCACCCAGTATGAAGTTTGACCCAGCAAAGCACTTAAGCATGTCCTGAAGTTTAAGCACGAGTAGTCCCACTGAAGCTCTTAAAGCAAGCTTAAATAAGGAAAATTGGAGCTTTTCAGAGTTTGGGAAATACTCTGTGAAAGATTTGAAAAAATCAGAACAAAAACATGAATGTAAGTATGTTCATACGCATACGGTGAAATTATGCAAGATGATCAGGTGCCGCAAGAAGGGAGCAAAAATACTGCTTCCTTTAAAAGCAGGTGATTAAACAATGGATTGGTTCTTGATATTAACCATGCTCCCCAACAAGCACACACCACACCTATATATGTAATTCAAAGGATATTTCAAATACTTGCATTTTCTTTCTCTATATCTATTGTACTTTGAAAGCATTTAGATGCAGGAAAAACTAGCACACATGTATGTCTGTCTGTGACATGCTTTCTTCAAAAATATTATTCAATCAAGGTACATTTTTCATAAATTCTGTCTACATTTTCAAGAAGTATCCAAACCAAGCTAAATGAGGAAAGATAGAGACTCCAATCAGAATGTAGAAATAAAACTAATAAGAAGAAAAAGTAGGAATTGTACACTAAGAATTTTATCTAATTTATTTACCTAAAAGCTTGAATCCAACAAGCATCAAAATATCATAAAGATTTGGTTACTTAAACAAGTTTGTACAGCGGAATGCACACTGACAGGAATCATTCTTCTTTTCTTGATTCAGATACAGATACTTGAGTATGTTCACCTTCAGTTCATGCTTTTTAGTTCTGACTCTTTGGAAACAAAAACAAATACAAAAATAAGAAAACATTAAACACTCCCAATTGAAAATTGTTACAAAAGCACCACTAGCATAAAAGAATTGTAATGAAAAATATACTAACTCACAAAGGAAGAGTTGAACAATTATTTTGGCAGTGTAATTTTTGCAAATCAGCTGAAATCCTACCCGTGGAAAGGGCTCAAGCCTATGCAGATATTGATAGATTAATAACATGCCATGAATGACAGTAGAATAATAACCCTCACTAAAAATAAAAAGAAGAAAGAAAAAAAGAAAGAAAAAGAGAAACCCACATGTGGCTTAATAGTCACCCTTTGAAGAAAACTGAAAGCTCTAGGAAAAATAGAAAAAGAAGTCTGCTGTCTTCCCTAGTCTCATAAATTTTTACTGTCCAAACTCAAGCTTGGGCTACAACATCATTTTTATTTTTCACACAAGAAATCTTGTTCGTAAGTATGGCATGAAGGCAGGATGAGACAATGGTAAAATTGTTGAGGAGGTTGGAATGTGCACAACTTATTACCACTGTAAAGGGATCATTATCTGAAAAAAATATTACCTGAACTATTTGTCTTGAATGTATAAAATTTGTAGCAATCATAAATGCTAGTGAAAACCAAAAAAATACACACCAAGAACTCCTGTAATAAAAGGAGTGTCCTTAAAGATCTTTTCTTCCCTGGGAATTTAAATGTAGTGATAATTTGGAAGATGCAGTTTCTTTAGCAAGGAGCTCAGTTACCATAACTGATACACATTGCCAGCCTTAGAATTCTAATTGTGTTTAATACAGTTTCATGTTGCATCAAAGTACAAAATCAATACCATTTGTCCAGCAAACAGGAAAAATGGAATCTATAAACTGCTCTTATTGAGTAATTAAACACCTATTATTGTCATGAGTGGTGAAACAATGAATTTGATAAGACAAATTTTTGCAAGAAAACACTGCAGTGATTAATACCTCCCTACGTATTAAATAAAAATGACTGCCTTTTGTGCGGTACTGCTGGCAGAAGAACAGGAATGAGAGAAGTAGTTGCCAGTGCCACAATAACAGGCTAACCTTGAACTGAACTCCTTTCCTCAAGAAATTAAATGCTGTAGCAGGACTTTAAATCCCTCCACTTAGAGCTCATTTGTGTTCCACGTAACCTGCAGTTCCTGAAGAGAACTCATTATCTTCAAAAGGAGAATCCTTTTATAATTTCTTTACAAATGTGTATATTGTTTCTACAAAAAGTATTTCATATCAGAAAAGGGATAAGAGTATTAACAGTGTAAGCAAGGCAAAAAGGCTCGTATCATTAAGACACCATTTCTGCTTCCTGGGAATTCAAACGCCAGCCAGTATGGAAAAACGAATGAGAATGAGGTTAAAGAAAATGTACCTTTACAGCAAAATTTTAATCTGTTAGATTGATGTTAAACTGCCTTGGTCTTTCTGCTGCTATATGCTGTATTTCTATGTATAGACCCCCCTCCCCCAATGCCCCTCCTGTAGCTTTGGCTTCCTATTTTTCTTTTCACTTAGAATGATGCACTAGGAACAACTATAGAGTACAAAAGATGAATCTATGGATGTGACACTTGTAAAGGGTAACCCTATTTCACAAGTGAGATGGGACAAAAAAGAAAGAAAAAAGGCCACAGAAGCAATAACTGCTCACTGAATTACCATTAAATTGTAAGATTTACAATCCAATGTACAGTAAGTGCATATCTAATGGAGTTTGTCCTCTAAAAGAATATAAAGTAGATCTTTGCAGCATAAGATGTATGCAGGTTATTTTTTTTTTTTTGCCTTTTTTTTTTTTTAAATTGGGGCACACAGAAAACAGATGTGCACATAAATTCCAGAATTTTTATACATATTAAAACTAAGCCAAAGCCAGCATTAAAATATGATAAATGTAGCATGATTAGTAGGATCTGGCTATGTACTTTCAAAACATGCTCACATTCTACAAAGAGAGATAAAAGATGACTAACACAGCCAGTCAATACTGCTTTCACAGATATCATTGGTAAAAGCAGATCACATATTATAAATTCAGTTTATTGCTCTGATCTACTGGAATTCAATGAAATGACTGAAATGACTTTTTGCGGAGGACGGCAAAGCAGCTGCTGGCCATTTCCAATGTCTTCTAAACAAAATATCTGGAAGAGAGTTTCTGATCACTTTGTTCATTAGAGCCTTAAATAACCCACAACATTTATTTTCAAAAAATGAATGTAATATGAATAAGGCTCATGCACAGCGTTATTATTGATAAATATTTTTGTCACTAATTTCACTGCTCTTATTCATATGAGTATAACTGTTGAGTGATTTAAGTTTAGAAATCAGCAAGGCATGTCAAACAATTATTTAAATAGAAGCAAACTTCTACATGAAATAACAGGCATATTTTTATTATACTACATTACCAGGGTATAAATAATCACATTTTTTTTACAGAATGACTCTGGAAAATTCAAGCCTGTAATAAACCCCCTAACTATCAAACAGACAAAAGAACTTTTGGGTGTGTAAGGCATTCAAATAGCAGGAAGGCAAATCATATTCTACATTCCTAATTTTAATTAAGTTTTCTTTTCCTTAGCTAAACTTCAAGCTTCCATATTTCCAAAAATGGCATTAAAACTTTTACTCTCCTACTTAAAAGGAAGTTTGTCTATCACACGAAATTTCCCGTTATCTGGCTTTTATTTTGAGGATTAAAAAGCAACGCACAAGATCAGCAACGATAGCCTTGTTCTCTCCAACCTTAGTGAATCAAGTTCACTGGAGGTGAAGCAGTGGAATTATCAGTACAAGTGGCTGTGTCATCAAAGCTTTCTTAGAGGTAGTGTATGGAAATGCCTAAACAAACAGAAGCGTAAAAGCTGTCTGTATAGGAAAGGGCTCTCCCAAGGCTTTTCATTAAAACAATTCCAATTGCAGCTTCATGATGCGGCATTATATTATATGAGAAATATAAAATCTTGACATTTTTCTAAATGTGAATGGGTTAAAGAACCTCTCCACGCTACAGTGAGCCTGAGAATTTCCAGCAGCTGATGAAGACCAGTTGACCACCTGATACTTTTTCAGCAGGGTGATAAAATTAAAGGATTGCTTTGATTTGCTTGAAGGATTACTTTCTATAGTTAATTGTTTAAAGTGCACAGTCTTACAAAAGGGAAAAATATCAAGAAGGTTAATGCAGAGTGAGCTAATTGCAAGCTGATTACATTGCGCAAAGCAAGAGATATTACTTGTGTTACATACCATCACAAGGACTAGCCTGTTCCACCCTGCTGCTGCAGCAAACAAGCTGATTTGCTAACAAAGTGGTCAGCTCGGGCACTTGCACAGCATCTCGGTAGGTCCACAGGCGACTGCTTCCCATGCAGAGAATCTCAAGCTCCATTTTCCAATCTGATTACACGGCTCCTTATTCCAGCAGCCTTAAACCTTCATGGCAGTTTACCAACATTTTCATCACTTTTTCTTTTACAAAGCAAAAGAACTGATAAGCTCTCAGGTACCCGGGATTTCATAGTCGATGGCTGGCAGGCAGCCAGCTTCCCTCGCAGCACAACTGTTTTCGTGCCACAATGCAAAAAGCACACTGAATTTAACAGATAGTACAAAACTATTAGAATTTTGCAGTATGTACAAGCAAGCAGCATGTTTCTGTCTTTGCAGATGTAGACACTTCTGTTTAGTCGCATTTATAACATGCCTAGACCTGAAAAGACGGGTTTAAAAAAAAAAATAAAAAAAGGGAAAAAGAAAAAAGAAACACCAGAACAAATGAAGACAGAGTACTGTCACTAAGTCAATCGCACTACAAAGTGTGCACCCAAGTTCCTCCATTGCAGGGCTGCCAAATTACCAGGAATTAGAGACAATACTAATAACTTTTGATAAAAACTTGAATTAAGACAAAGGAAAACAAATTTTCAGATTAAATGAAAGCATGGAACTTCAACGGAAACATTATTTTAACATTAAAACAAATGTAAAAAAGCAACACTATTGTCTGGTTTTGGCATGTGAAATGCTTACATAAAGCATTAAAATAGCCACAAGATATACCTGGGTTTACTTATTTGGCTCAGAAATACCACTTGAATGATGAAAGAACAAAAATACAATTCTTATTGGCAAATGTGAAACATCTTTATAAAATTCTCATTCTCATGTATATCATGTACTGTCTAAAAATCTGAAGTACAAAGGAAGAATTATAAATATATACGTAAATTTTCATATATATGTATATATATAAGTATGTATGTAAAGAAAATGACACAATGCAGAATGAGAGTTCTGCAAAAACGTTATCCTACAAATCTGAAGGATTCCAACAAAAAAAATCCAATAAAAAGCAAGGGAAAAAGAAACTTCCTTATTTTTGGTTATAGAAAAATACATTAAGCCAAGTTTTTACTTATTGCTGCCGAGGCTTACCCTCCCATTCAAGGAAATTGGTTATCCATGTATTATTTGCATAATGCCTGAAACAGCCTATATGGAACTAACGTAACACGACGTTAATAATGTCGAAAACAATTCCCCCTTCCTCCCCCAAGCAAAATATATTTTTTAAATCAAACGGACCAAACAAATCCAAAGGAATACGACCCATAAAGTATTCTTAGAAGAGGAAATGCGGTTTTGCATATCATCACTTTTATCATTAGGGAATGGGGGTGGAAAGG
>VXBO01009032.1:401768-422984 GCA_013400135.1 Rhinoptilus africanus
TACGCTGGCGCGATGGCTCAGTACTCCAGATCACCAGTGCATTGACCCTCTGTATCTCTGAGTCATTAGCTGGAATCCCAGCTCTGCCTTTAGGAGTAGGGATTTGAACTCGCACACCGATGCGGTGCGATGCGGGATCTTGAGCGTGGCAGACAGAGGGGTCATTCTCCTCGGTGGGGAGGAGGCCGGCGGCCCCCCGGGAGGCCCGGGCTGGATGAGTGACTGTCGCCCGGCGCGGGCACTGGACATGCTGCTGACTCAGGCGGGGACACTGACAGGCACCGCTGCTTCTCCCCATCACTCCTGGACAGAGTGGTTTTAGGCCACTGGTGCTGACAGGTACATGCAAAATTCAGGGGGAAAATTATCAACGTATCCTTACTTGTCTCTGTGTGCGTGCACGTGTGTATCTCTCTATATACAGCTCTCTGTGCAGCTATACAAATGTTTACACATATTTATGGAGACATACTGAAACAGGCTAAACTGCCTTCTCTGCAGCCATACATAGTGCTCAGCACTGCCAAAATATTCCTACACCAGCTCTTCTCCTTAATACAGTTACAATTTTATATATAAACATATATGCACACACAGAGGCTACATATGCCATTCACATACATGTAGTATTCTGTGCAAGTAGCTTTATCTTTAAAATTACGTTCGCTAATTTGCATGGAAATTTAATCTCTGATAAAATAAAAACCACATTTTAACCAGCTTCTAATGCTAGCACATTATTCCCATGAATGATTCCTAGTAAACTATTCATTTCAACTGTAAGATTTGAGAGGGTTTGTTGCTTGCACAGGCAGGTTGCAGGTTTGCTTTTTTTTTTTTCTCCCTCCCCCCCCTTTATCCCCCCCCCCTATGATTTATTGGATGGTGAGCAAACCCACTTAAACTATAGTTGTCCGTATGAATCACTAATTTTCATGTTTCTAATTAAAATGTAAACAGTGTAATGAAGACATCAAGTTTTTAGGCAAATGTCTCTTCCAGTGCCACTTGGGGTATGGTAATTACTGAAGCAGATCTATGGATGCTCCCGAATCCTCTACAAGTCCAGATTAAAAGCATTACTGCTAAACCTTGCTTTTTACACCAGGGAATTGTGTTCTCTAACCTATTCCCAGTTTGCTTACAGATGCATATCTGTACAAGCCTTTATAACTAGTCATTAAAAAAAAATCAAAATAGAAGTTTATCACATAAATGGAACCGTTTGGGGGGGAAAAAATATGATTTCATTTAAAATAAAATTTGATTTCACTTTTATGATTACACATAACTAGCATAGTAAACCCTGTGCTGAAAACTTAGCGTCTTAGTGCTTTATCCAGAAAAAGAAAAATAGATTTGACATTATTAAAAGAATTTCTTAAAAATCATAAATTATATTTCAAGCCTGTATTAAAATTCCTATTGTCCCAAAATGCTTGTTTCACAGTCAATTAATTTAAAAATATATTATTCAGGAAAAAAAATATATAAAAGAAGTCTATTCACTAAGAACAAAAATGTAAGTGGCCATTGCAAATACAAAATGCTTGATGTAAAACTGTAAATCTTTTGTTGTATTTTTTCCAGCCTTTATGTCAATCTGAAATTTGTCAGAATTTATCCTAAAGCAAATGACCTCTCCTACACTTACGGAAGGAATACAAGTCCTCTCCTGCTTACAATTGTTAATTGAGCCTGTCTGCTACAGCATCTCTTTTCTCTCCAAATAAGCCAGGATACTTGTTTTACATATTTATTGCCAAGCACTTGAACAGTCCTCTATTTTATTATAATACTGGGTGCTTCCCCCCCCCACCCCCGGCCTTCTGGAAGATTTTTTTTCTGTACTGCGAGTAGTTAAAGCTGAAATCCACCGTGATATAAAGCATCTAAAATGCCTAGTACAAGAAGAGGTTTTTCTTCCTCTCTTCCTGGACTCAAAGTCCATACTCTGACTGGTACAGCCAATTTTCATATTATTTTTACATAAATGCTAGACAAGCATGTCTGCGTTGCTAACCTGGACCATGAAGATGAGAGTGCACAGAATGTACATGTGCATATGTGCATGTGCACGTGCATAAACATTTTAGTGTGTGGTCCACCATTTCAGTTATATTTTACTAGTAAAGTATTATATACAAACATGAATACTTCTCAGTAGATATATATATATATATGATTTCACATTGCATCAAATCATAAAGCGTCTTTTTTCTCAAATCCTAAATGCCTTAGCAGAATACAACAAAACAAAACACTATTTAGGCATTTCCTTCAAATGTATTGTTCCAGGAAAACCAGATTTAATTAGACAAATAGCATTTTAAAGGCTTCTGCTTTATAATATAGTACTCTTGAAAATGATGGGGAGTTGCAAATGAAAACACCATTCTCATTTAGCTCTGTGGTAAAAAAAAAAAAAATTATACACACACACACATGCTAAACATTTTCTCTTTTTTTCTTTTTTTTTTTTTCTCTTTTTTTTATTATAGCTTGAGACAATGGGGAAATCTTATGTCTTCACAACAGTTCCAAGGCCACACTAATCAGGTGTAATTTTTAATGAACACTGACTGTTTGGTGCTCATTCAAGGTATTTCATTAGGAGGTTATTCATTTAAAATAAATGTTTCAACCATATCAAGCTGTAACCTTTCTTGAAATGTAAATGAATGGTTTAAATGAGAAGATTAATAAAGAAGGGATGTTCCAATTCCAAGCATGGCATGCTATGTATTTTTAAATTTGTCTATGCCAGATGCTGTCAGTCAGAACAAAAAACTGTCCAAGCAGACAATCTGTGCGTCTGAATGTTGATCATGTTGGAAAGTAAAGGGGGAGGGGGGAGAGAGTGTGTCAAGGATTCATGGTCCTTCATCTTTGCAGTAGAGCAAACACGTCTCTCAGTATAACGACAGACAGCTGCTTCCACTTTCTAATGTGCCCTAACTTAGATCACTGAAAGAATTGTCAGCACTCAGAGAAACACACAAAGATAACACAGCCAGCTGCCATGAAGGGGGAAACAGTACAGCTCAGAAGAAATGGGATTTGTTCCATTTGCATGATGCTGGCTCCCTTGGGCCCCTTTCTTTCAAATCCAAAGCACAAAAGACAACACTTAACATATTTGCTTAAAGATGACAACCTCATGTTGATTTCATTTGGATGTAACAGTGTCAGGATTACAGATATAAGAATATATTATATCTGTAACAGAGACTGACAAATGTATCCATCAGTGAAACTGTCTGATTCATCTGCTTATACAGCCATTTTACCATCCCAAGGGTGCCATCTAAGTAGTAACTTTAGAAGACTGAAGGTCTAATTTTATTACACCACATTTCAACCTACTAAACAATATTATTTCTAAAATAGATCATTTTTATTGGAAGTCTCCCTGATGAAAAATCCAGTAGACACCGGAGAATTTATGAACTGTATGGGTCCTTTGAACTCAATATACTGCCCATTTTAAGCAACTTTCTTTATACACGATCAAAACCTAAGCTCAAATAACTGAAATTGGGTTAAAAACGTAGATGATAATGGTAGCTATTTTAATATTACATCATAGTCTGTTGTTATTTGAATATTTGCTGTTTGGCAGTCAGTCACTATTTAGAATGCTTCTTGTTACAGTTCTGCATCAATAAAAGAGTTTCTTCAATAGAAACCCTATGAATAATTATTGTTCTTCAATACGCTTTGATGAGCTATGCAATCTAGTTTTCGGTTAAGGTTTTCATTGGGTGCTCCAAAAGTCACATGAAAGTGACTGAAAGCCAAACGCGCTACTCATCACACCGCGGTGCAGCTGCAGAAACAGAAAACCAAACTAAGGGGCACAGGTTTGCAAGACTGTCTGTCTGCAGTTTTATGCACCAGCCTCTCTTTTAATCAGATGAAACAATTAGGCCATGGCTAGGTTCTCTCTAGTCTCAAATGCATTACACTGAACTGTCTGACGGCCAAAGTATCCCCCACCCCATCACCACCGAGTGACTGTGCATAATGTTCTCTATGTGAACTGCTTTGTCTAGAGGAACTCAAAACTGCTTGTTGCTATCTGCTGCCACCAAGAACTGCACTGTAATTCACTAGATTGAAGTTGTTTTGTAAAATGGAGTTAACTGCTGTACGTGGAATTTCAGCACAGCAGATGGTTACCAATGATTATTTTCAATTTGTTTAGTTTCAAGCAATGAGGCTGGTTGGGAGGAGCAGTGAGGAGCAGAGGAACGAGGAGAGGAGCGAGGTTAGATACACTGGTTTGGAATGCAAGCAGTGCTAGATAGCATAGCATTAAAAGGAGAAAAAAAGAAAAGAAGAGGAAAAAAAAGGTCTCTGCTCCAAATTGCAGCAAAGCTAAGGAAAAAAATAATGATCAGATTTTACACACATATATAGATAAAAAAAATAAAGAAAACAACACTTTTAAGGGGGCACTTAACTGATCAGTCATTCTCTGTTCAAGAGTTACCTTACATTTTAAATACTGGAAATGGACTTTAAAGTTTCCAAAGGTAAATTGTCTCTATTCACATTTTGCCATCGTTCAAGTTTAAATCACTCTCTACCATAAGTGGTTCAGTTGTTGAACTGGAAATGGAAAAGGAACCATTTATGGACAAGTGCACATGAACAGAAATTAAGCTGTAAATATCTGGGCTGGGCCATTATTGTAGTCCAGAAATGTCTGGGGCTGAAGCCCAGGCTGGGCCCCACTCCTTCTGTATTCAGGTAATTGCTTAGATGATTTATAACTTACTGTTTCTATTAAAAATGGTTTAAAGAGAAATTTGGAGACTGAATTCTAAAAGGACTTTGCTCTTGCTTTCATTTGTCCAGGAAAAAAAAAATCCTTTCCCATTTTCTCCTTTCTCCTATATCTAAGAGGTACAGTGTTGCACCACGAGAACAAAATTCACACTTTTCTAAATTCAGACCAAAGACACAACACATACCCTTCCAGCAAAAAGAAATAGGAGACCATCCATTCAGCTTACATTTTAGTTGCTTGGTGCTTTAATCATTTCCATTAAAATTAATTTTGAATTATTTTCCCCACATAACTACTTTCAAAAAACCCAAAAAATAAATTCCTATAAACTGTATCAATGCATTCACAGCATATTCACTTGTCCCTGCTACTTTGATCCACCCGAGAGTTAGTTTGCTCTGTCTGCCACCATGATGCCACGAGTGATGTGGGCACCCAGGAGGGACCACAGGTACCGTGTCCCCCATAGGGATGTTTCTGGCTCTAGGATTTGCTTCCCCCAACTCATTTCAACACAGCCTGATTTTTCGGCTTTCAGGACAAGCTATAAAAGCTACCCATTTGACAGGGTGGAAGAGAAAGGCCCAGGGTATTGGGGTTTGGAGAACAACAATAAGGGATATGCTTGGATGACACCAAATCTTTACTGGCAGTTAGGAAAAAAAGATTACTCTTTCCCAGGCAGAATAGCAGGGACAGTCTCTGACTGTAAACAACTCTGTCATCAAAAAACTTGGTTATTTAAGATTGAGCAGATATCCTAACTATATTTCCAACCCTTTCCCATGACAGTTAAAGCTTATTCTAAGAGTACCCCTAACCCTGCAGAGATTAAGTTTCTAAAGGGGTTAACCATGCCGCCCCCCAGGTGTTACACATCCTTTTTTATTGAGGTTTCTGTATCTTGGGCAGTGTACTGTGCAGCTCCAACACACAGCACTGAGCGAGGGAACAAGTTTGCAACCTGGGTGTATGCCAAGGTTGAAGTGACACGCTACTGACTGTCTCAGCCCCTTGGGAAAAAGTGGATTAGATGAATCACGAAACAATGTCACCATTATTTCTCCAGTAAGTTAACTATCCGTTGGCCACAGGTGATCAAGACATAAAAAGTATGACCTAGTACTTTCAGAGATTGTGGTCCGTCTTGTAATTCTTTTTCCCCTGCATCTTCATAAACTGTAATTATCCTTAGACAGACAAAAACTCTTTGACATTTTGAGGCAATGGAAAACTTTGCATACGGGGTTGCATCAATCTAGGAACATACTAAATACATCTTCCAACCTGCTTACGGGTTATTGTCAAACTCCTCCAACAAAATTTGGTCCAGTACCACACATAAAGCAGATACCATACACTTTGTATACCAAACAGGTTTTTAATTTTTTTTTTAATTACTTTTAAAGAAAAGGTTGGAAAGCTAAATTGAGTATGAATCTCCTGATTATAGGCCAGGTGACCTACAAAATCAACAAAACCAATCCCTATAACTTTTGCTTGATTCTTTCTCTTTTCCTTATGTTGTACAGAAATGCAGGAACTCAACAATGCAGTTAAGCTTCATGGCTCAACAATAAATGTGCAGCTAAAATGCTGTATTCATACCATTAAAAAGCAAAGTTTACCCAAAGTAATAGGCCAATCTATACAACTGCACAGAGGACTTAATGAAGTCATCAGCAGGGGATACATTTCCTCCTTCAAAAGTGTACATGCTCCAACCACATTTCAATTCAAATTGGCAAAATAATATTTAAAAACGATCAAGTGGAAAGTGCCCAAGTTAAACCAGTACACTTTCAGGAAAGGTTGTATACCTGGTTAATGACACTGTGCGAAAAAGTTTTCTTAAATCTATATTTCTCCCTAAACATACTCACATTCTTAGACCAAAACTATTGGGGCATGTCTTAATTTATGGTACCAAAACCAAGAATACTTGCTCTTTTGTTCCACTAGGTACATTTAAGGAAAACTTGAAGCAGACTATCAAATTCATTTGAATTATTGGAAACCCTCTGATTTCTAATGGTAATATACTGGAGTAAAGAACTGTGCTCAAACATTTGAGCTGAAGAACAAGTCTGACTGCACATAAATACCGATGTTAGTAACAATAGCCCATAGGAGAAAAAGAAACTGTAATATGGCATTTCACGAGAAAAAAGGGTCTATCAACTGAACCTAGGCGACTGCAGTAGGGTTAACTGGGTTTAATCCCACCGGAATTATTTATTATCTAGATTTTAGTACATAATAAATTTTAGTAGCTAATTTTGCAAGTCTCAAATATTGTGCACTGGCTTCTGTAGCCTTTACTATAGTAAAGAGTAATGTATATCTAAAGAAAGATTTCTCCCAGGTGAAGAAATAACTGTGAGGGAGCCACATGGTTATAGCATAGTGTATGCGAGTCTTTACTTTCATAAAGTTTCATCATCACTAAAGAAAAAAGAAAGAAAGCAAAGAGCATAACAAATACAAAAGCCTTCCACCAGACTAAAAACAAGAAAAAGAAAAGGAAAGGAAAGCAAACCACTTATTGTAGCAAAACTCCGGGAATAACGAGGAATATGCACAGCGATTTTATCATGCAACACAAATGGGATTCTCCTTGTAGGTGCCAGCTTTAAAACTTTCTGCAGGTGGTTGTGAGGGTGAGGGTCTGGCAGAGGAGGTTATTGGCGTGCCCTCTAGAGGCTGGATGTCTGGTCAAGGAGCTTTTCAGCAGCTACTAAAATACAGAGGAGACTAACAGAACTAGATCTGTAAGCAGTGCTTATTCTTTTTATTTTTTTAAGCATATTTTATGTACTCCAAGAAACTGTAAGTATTAATACAGCAAACCAAACCTCTAAAGGATTCCTGTCAAGTATAAATACATGCATAAACCCAAGATATAATTGAAAAAGTCTTTGCTTAATGAGCTCACGGGTGCTTTGGCACAGTGCATAAAATGTAGATTTGAAATTTTAAAACGATATATCAATTCCCACAGTTGGGCTTTAGAATCAAAATTTAAAAAATAAAATCAATCCAGCATCAGTTCAGATTCAGGTTGCTCTAACATGGAGCCACACCCTACAAATAACAACAATAAATTTTCTTACCACCCACGTGTGTACTCATAAAGTGTGGAACTTTTGAAAGGCAAAAACATCTCAGGGTAAAAACAGGGTCAAATTTTGCATTGGCAGTAGGTAAAAAGCTCTAATATACCTAGTCAATCATACACTGGTTGAAATACAGCCCACAGAGCACTTAATATCTCAGCCCAACAATCATATCACCAAGTGGAATTTGGTGCACAAATGCAAATGGATAGATACTTTTTTTCTTAAACCGTACATGATTTTTATCCTTATTATCTTACTACTGACAGCAAGTAAGTCTTATTACAGTTAACTAGGAAATAAATCTGCTGGCCTGAAATCCAGCACTTTAGAAAACGTACACTAGTAAATTATATTGCAACATAAAAGAAATACCTCCTGAAAGTAGTTATCCTATAAGAAACATGGATATACAAGGTTTCACTTGTTTCAGTGCCTTTATACCATGTAATGAACATATTAATAGTTATCCAGTTACAGTCTTTTGCTTACAGTATGTACAAAATACCCCAATTTGACACTGGTTGGTATATATAGTAACAGGAGACATCACACAGAAAATAGTTATTTTCACCTCTAAAAGGATAGGTAAATGATAAAGTAACATCATTAATGAAAAACTCATTATTGCAACTGCACAATACTATCATGCCTATTCATACTTAATTTTCTTGGAGAAATTACATTAAACAGCACAGCATATAATCGGTTCTGATTGGGAGTAGGAGAGAACTAGTCGTTAACTATGACTAAAATGACCAGTTTTCCAGTGCAGTTGTCTTCTAATTAAATCTAAGTGTGGAGCACAGTCATTGAGATACGCTATAATGATTTGCTTGGAAGNCTGCTTCTGGCAGATGCCATGCCAAGGCGTGTATTACTCACCATCCTTCCACCCACATTCGGGAACACAGTTCCTCTATTTCTTAGCTCTTCCCGCTAACAGGTACTACCTCAAAAATCTCAGAACTGCACCTCAATTGCTATTTCAAAAAGACAAGCTTCGTGATGACAAACTAGACTGCCATTTTATTCTCAGCAAAATAAATGCAGTTGTAGTACTCATTGCTTTATCAAGCTACAGCGATTCCCCTATTTACTGTTAGCTGTCAGGGATTACACCCAAACCCAGTTCTGTTCCAGAACAGCTTCCGGCTGAGGATCTGACAGTGCCAGTACTGTACCCCCGAGCAGATATCCAGAAAGCCTGGCACCCTGGCAGTATATAAAGCAGGTACAAGTTTCTCTTCAGTTTATGGCTAGTATTTTCTATAAGATCAGACTTAGAGAAGAAATAAGTTATTATATCAGAGTCTCTTATCTTTACAATGAAAGACTGCAGGTCACCTGGTAGAGGACACAACAGATATTAAAGTGATTATAGCCTTGATCTTAGTCAGAAGATAGAATTACATGCGTGTTGGTAGAGATGTCAGTAAGACCATGCAGAATGGCACTTTTCTGTGTTTTAGAAGCGCAGTATTTCTACATTTACTATATTTCAAATACAAAAGAGTTTCACGGGGGCAGGGTAAGATCGAGAGGCTGTGAGCAGGGTTGGGGGACTGGGGGATGTGAGTAGGCAGAGAGAGGGGAGCACAGAACGGCTTTGAAAAGCCAGGAAGGAGAGCTTCTATTTCTCTGCAATGGGTTTATATCAGCCAGGCTTAAATAATGGTATTGCAAATTGAGGCCCAGGGGAATTTGGAGCGTACAAGCGAGCTTTTGTTTGCCAAACCCCAAAAGGTATGTGGGAGATTTGGGGGTTTGTTTCCATTTAAATGGCATATGTATTTCTAAACCATAAGTTAAACTATTTTGCTCTGTTTATTGTACGGCCTTGCTGATCCAGTACCTGTTAAGAAAAATATTTTTCCTAGCCAATATAGTAACAACTCTTTAAAGTAACAATTATCTATTACTGTACTTAGCACTTTCATTTACTTCCCTTCAGAACTTCTGAACAAGGAAGAAAGCAACAAATCTAATGGAAACCTCATGGGGGAAAAAAAAAATGAGGGGGAAAGGTGGTGGGGTCGGGGAGCAATAGAGAGAAAGAGAAGCACGGCTAAAAGTCATTTGAAGGGATGCAAGCTTTCCAGTGTAAACACAGAAGCTAATTAGTATGTTGTGATTTTAAAACATATTCTGTTATCAGAAAGCAAAATAGAAATCTGTACTAAAAAAATAATTCTTCTGACGTCTGTAAAGCGGGTGGACAAAAACATAGGCACATAAAAACATACGCCTCTACTTCCCCCTCCCCACACACATGCACAGATACAAAATTGGGTTAGTCCTCTGTAAATAGGCTTAGCTCCTGTAAATATATCTCAGGATTTTAGGTGTACTTTTTCACACTGTAAGATTTCTATACAAAACCAGTTTAATCTAACTCCCTCTGATTATTATTAGAAACTCATTATTTGAGGACATCTATCTTTACAGTAACTATGCACCATTAAGGAGCACAATGCCCATAATTGTTTAAAAAAGCCATGGGGGGGAGGGGGAAGGGAGAAGAGGATCAGGAGGAGGGAGAAGGTAACTAAGGGAGGTTTTGCAATTAGAACAGCATCATCTGCTTTGCATTTTGCTCCTTGGAACATTTACACAGTAACAAACCGATTTTAAAGTTTCCTCCATCCAAAATCACAAATGAGTCATTCATTATACCTTTATGTAACACACGTATTTTTGACCTGATGAATTTAAAATGTGTTCTTACAACCATTGGGAAAAATCAAAAGCCCTATTTACTCTCTCATACAGCATTAATATCTCAAGAGGGAGATTGTAGCATTTAAGAAGTGCAAATAAAGCTAATGCCTACCATTTTCTGTGGCAATTCCTTATAGCGCCCATCACCTGGCTTGTAAGATTTGTTGCACACCTGCATATCCAAAGTCGATACAAAGTGCAGGGACTGAGCACCTCCGATAACCGAGCACCTAAAAGTGGAAACCTGAATTGCACTTGCTGAGATGCAATACAATTCGTGATGTTATCTCAGCCACTCAGAACCTTCAAGCTCAAACCGCAGCTCTTGTAGCAGCTCCGAAACAGAAAGGAACAGTAACTTTAGCTAAAACCGACTTGGTTGTCATGAATGAAAGCAACGACTTCTACTATCTCTAAACAGCTGATATCTTTGGGGCGGGGGAGGGAGGGAAGAAGTGTGTTTGCTAATTACTCAATAACAAAGCATCTTTCCTTAATGAGTGGTGAAAATTCTTACTCCAAATGAATACTAGTGTCATTTTGTCTCTTATTCTGTACCATATGGATAATCTGCTTGGTGATGGAAGAAAAGCCACATTATAACTCTTACAACACTTCTAACCATTGAAAACTTTAAAAACGTCATTCATTAAGGAGCTGCTTATTCACAGTCTCTATAAGCCCATGATGAGATATATTTTACCTACATCCAACTTTAAAAAAAAAAAAAGCTTAAAACAAAGGCGTCTGAAACTTACTTAACTACACTTCTCAACAAAGATGTTCTCTGCATGTTAAGGTGTGCCTTTGATATGACTGTCGCATTGACAAATTCTAGGGGCCAAATAACGAGAAGTGCTTCATACCCCTCGTTACATAGGATTTACTGATTTTCAGCTTCAGCTCTCTACCAACACTAATATTAATCTGAATACTAGATTAAAGTTCTTGATAGGACTACCATGGTATCAGCTACATTAATGTTACCGCTAAATTTTTTAAAGTGCCAGCAAAAAAGTACACCAGTGTTGTAGCCTAAAGAATGCCTCCACAGGACAGGAGTATGAAATGAAATTAATGAAAGTCAAAAACCAATGAAAATGAATGATTAAAAAAAGGTTAATTGCTGCATGGACAGTTTCCAAAATATATTTATTTCAGCTTTTATTGAAGGCAAAGAGTGAGAAATAAAGAACTATCAGAAATTCTATAAGACATGAAAAATTACTATCTTTGAAATAGAGTACCTGCCTATTTATGGTATGTTCAATACAGGACCAGCATAGATATGTAGTTAATATAAAGCTGCAGATCTAACACTAGTAAACGCAAACCCACTTGATTTTGTAAATTAAGCGTATATTCAGCTGAAGAGTTAGTTTTAAGATCTCCATCAAACTCCATATGTATTTTAAATAAAACAATTGTATAGAGAAAGGATTCTTAAAAACATATTGTCCAAACTGAGTTTGCGTACAGCAACATCGCACTTTTCTTTCAAGCTATAAGAGGAAACAGAATCGTATTCATATATCAAGAGTATATTTCTACAATGCTGTGTGTAGTGATGTGGTCCACAAATGCCAACAACAAGGGACTGAAAATAGGATCAATTCTTTTCCTTCTCAGAAACAATCTTGTAAGCACCTGAGTTCCCAAAGACATAAAAGAGTAGTTACTTTTCTGAGATCTTTTGATATCGCTCTTCATGGCGGAGCTATCCACGAGTGATGGGAAAGATCTCTTTTGAAAGTAAATGGTGCACCTTCAAGTGTGTTCAGACACATCTTTGCTGTTCCTTTCTATGTTTCTCAAGTTTTACTTGAAAAGGATGCTTGATTTTTTAAAATTTGGTTTAGGTATCACAATGGGATACCTTATATCAGTCAGTGCTTGCAAACCTTATTCTTCCAGCATAGAATCTAGCTGTTTCTTTCTCTGTGTCAACACAGGAGGCTGAAGTAATCAGATAGGTCTAAAGAAGACAGAGGACGCTAACCTGCACTTTCTCAGAATCTGTGATGAGTAAGTTCATACTTTCAACATGATCACACTGAGCTGTAAGGTATATAAATAGCTACCTTTCATCTAAAAGCACAGCTATCACAGAAGTTTGTATAACAGGGCTATCAGTTCATAATATTTTAAATGTCAATATTGATACTATTGTCAGAGATTAATAATTTCTGCATATAACTTTATCATTCCCATCCACCCTCTGCTGTCACTCAGTAATGTAAAGTAATTGTTACCTCTTTCCCTCACCATCTCTTCAGAAGAAACATACACACGGTAACATCTGTTGTACTGTCTAGGAATATCTTTGCAGCAGTACAGTTCTCAGAGTTTTATTAAGTGATAATTCAAGCTCACTGTATAAATGTTTTTTTATTAATGACTTGCTTGCATGCTAGAATGGAGGAGACAGTAGGGGAAAAACCTCTCAGAGGAAAACAGGGATGTTATTTCCAACATATTAAAAGGCAAACAGCAGTTGTTCTAAATCAAGCAAAAAAAAACCCTTGAAAGAGAGCGTGACGATACATTCCTGCCACAAAGCCCTGTAACCCATCAGGTCCAGCCCCTTCTCCCATCTCCTCTCAATATTCATTTCCAAATTCCATTCAGATTAGCAGGAGTTACGCAAACATGCATTCATGTGTCCCTTAAGTATTTTATCACACTGAAGATGAGAAACAAAAAGTTTAATTATGACCCATACTGGAGGATCATTCATTCAGGCTCTACTTAATTAGAGGTGAGACAGCTATCTTAGATCATGAAGTTTGACCACAGTATGCTCCTACTGACAGAGTATTAATGCAAATAAGACACAGATTACTGAAACCTATTTATCATCACCAATCTATAACCAGCTTGACACATGCACACACTCAAAAATATCACACAAAATAAATTGTGGCATACATCTTCATACATTGAACAATTCATATACAGAAAATGAACCATATGCTTTAACAAAGAGTACATGATGCATTAAAAGTAGAATACAAAAGGGTTAAAAATGGATAACAAAAAGTCCAAGCAATATGGCTTTTCAAGGGACCTGGAGCAAAAATGGGTTTGCATCACCAAAGTTTGCTATTGCATCAAAATCTCAGCATTTTTGTCCACATCGCTTTCAGGATATTTTAAATTTAGCTAACAACATACTAGCAGTAGATGCACTATAATTTAAAAGAACTGAGAAAATAGTTTCTCAGTAACAGTTAAATAATATGACTGGTAATTGCTATTTCACTGTTTCATGGCACATCAGACCACACACTTAATAGACGATTATAAAAAAATTTAAAAAAAAAAAATTCAGCCAGCAACATGACAGTCATCTGTAGTTGCATTATTTTTAATTATACCTGAGATGGGTGAAACTTTTTTCCATATGCAAAAAAAACCCCAGTTTAAACAACAAAGTTTTATTCCATTATTTAAATCTAGTAACGCATGGCTGTTCTTTCTATTGTACAAATACAATAGCCACTGTAGTAAGGAGTGTTGCTTATTTGATTAAACAGATAGTTCAGTATTATGATATGTTTGACAGGTACCGTTAGTAGCACTATAGGAACAGACATACAATATTACTATTACCATACTGTGTGTGCCGATAGCTCGTAGCAATATAACTCAGCAAAAGGGAAGCACAGACTCCGCATTTTCATCACTGCAGTCGTCTCTGTATGCTCTTAATCAGTAGTGCTTTCTGCAGATTACACTTTCTAGTATTCTTCCCATTCTCAAACTGACCTGTAGAAGCCCAATCTCTCCCACAGTTTCTCAAGACTTTGGTAACCAAGATTGATACCAACTATTTCTCTTTCCATTTTACCCTCACTTGTCACACAGTAAGACCAACATCAACAGGTATTTAGAGGCAATAGTAGTGAAGTCCACTTGTATTTAGTAGGTTGCTGCAAATACAAATTATCTTCTAAGAAACATAATACATATACACGCATTCTCTTTAACATGCTGATCAGGGGGGTGGCAGGTACAATTATTGAAGGACTGAAAGCCTTAGATTTCCTTTGACCTCCATTACAGTCTGGGACTCTCTGCTCCTTGAAGGATAAGATTGTATTTGTCAAACCTACGGTAACATATTGCAAGTGGATTTTCTCTGTTCCTCTGTATTAGCTATCATCCTTTAAAGGTATACAGTTTCACTAAGGGAGATGTATATGTTGTTTTGAGATTCAGAGATTTTTCTGTTTTCTTCTTTCTTTTTTTCAAGAAAAAAGAAAAATTGAATGATCTTAAGGAATTTTCTTTATGCTCGCATTTCTCACACACTCTATAAAAATATCATTGACATAGGGTGAAAAGGTCACGTGCCTCACAGAAATGGAGCAAAGTACTCCAGTAAGGTTTTTCACCTGGAAAATATCCCTATAACTAATTCTTTGTATTGGAAATTTTTTATTATTATTTTAGCAACTAAAAAAAACCTCCAGGCCTCTTCCCAGCCTAGAGTTCCCTGAAGTGATCTTTCCCATAAGGAAGATAAGTTTTCACTTAGAGGATAGCATCTCTAGCAGCAAGAGTTTAATACTCTGCAACAATATCAAGGATACGCAATCCTGAATTTACAGCTCTTCAAATTACTTTTATAGCTATACTGTTCATTTTGGATCAGATGCTTATCTAAAATTCCATATATTTTGGTAGCCATAATATCTGATTTAAAACAGCTTCCAATAAGCCAAAGAACAGTACTAATAAAAAAAAAAGCCACTAGAAAAACCCCAACCAAACGTGGGCCAGATTCTGGGAGCTGTAAATTACTGTAGCTCTTTAAAGCTAAACTATTTTACACCAGCTAAGGATTGGGCTCACTATGCAAAATTCCATTTCAAAGTTGATTTTTTTCCACATGCATAGTGCTTTGCTTCTCATCTGCTGTGTTAATAACACATGAGAATTTCTAATTAGTTTATCCCAAATTCTTTTTATAGTTATTTTTATGTCTTTTCTTATCAATGACTGATCAGGAGAAAAAAGTGCTGATTGATCAATTAATCAAGCTTTATTGACATACAATATTCCTCAATACTTCAGAAATGTCTGCAGAACAATTTCCTCCAATCATAAGATCAATGAATCAATGTAAACCCCCAGTAATTAAATTTATCAACTCGCTACCAATACATCTGGCACTTTATGAAAGTATTATGTGAAGTTTGTTCTCTTAAGGGATATATTGATTGAGGGCAAGGAGCCAAATATTTCTATTATTAGATCTGGAAATGCTGGATCAAAACTCGGTCTGTTATAAACAACATAAAAGTGTTTCATATACACAGATCTCATGCTGATTCTGTACCATTAAACCCACGCCCAACAAGCAGATAAGCCTGTTAATTGATGATTAAGACTACAGGAAGATCAGTCATTGTATTCAATGCTTCTTGTATGCATGCATTGAACAAACGTATTGACAGGAACCGTACAGAACAATTTTCCTCTATGAATTATATTTTTAAAAAGGAGAAGAACATCTAAACAAAATCAGATTTCAAACCTTGTTCACGCAGCATAAAATAGCCTTAATTAACTAATTACATTTTGAAACTAAAGCTTTGTCTGAAAAAGATTATCACATCTCTCTCCATTGTATATAGTAGTTATTAATTGAAAGGTGAACAATGAAGCTTAAACATGACACATCTGATAGGACACATATTAAAAACCAAAACAAGGAAACAAAAATGCCATCCAAGTGTTTTACGATTTAATTTTTAAAGGGCTAGTATACACGCTATTCTGGAATATATTTTTAGCTGCTGTCCCTTACTGCATATGCGTAAGCAAGTAAGGCACAAAAGTTCATGAAGTGCCATTTTATCAATTTTAAGAAAAAGAGTAGCAGGCTTTTTATATCAAGGGGGGAAAATGAAGAATTTTTGGCTCTGTTTAAACAAAATAAGTCTTAAAGAACAGCTAATGACATAAGACTGTCATTCCCCCCCCCCCATGAACTGTATGATAAAGATATCAATAACAATGCAATCTTCACATTTCTAATAAAGAAGCAGCAAATGTCCCTGTGCTTTCACAGATGTGGCAATAAATAAAAACAATTTGATCAAGTACTGAACATATATAACTATGAAGGGGGGGGAAAAACGACAAAAACCCCAAACCCACCAGATTCATGTAGGAGTCACATCCTGTTACAAACATCAAACAACAATGAGCCTTTATTACCATGCTATGATTCCTTCATTTCAAACATGATTAATTAGCAAGTATAACACTCACCAAAACTCCCACCACGCTGCTGTTAGCTGCCTATTTGCAAATGGGTCTCTATCAAGTAGCCATAAGCAGTATTAGTCTCATTTATGACACTGAAGAAAAGTCGTCAAAGCATCCTGCTTTAAGGCAGATTTCATTCATACCTTAGCCAAAAAGAAAAGAAAATAACAGAAAACAAAACCCCAAGCACAAACACCAAAACCTTCTTTCATTGAAGGGATTCCTTGATAATCCAAACACAAACTTCATGCAAAATGAAGAACTTTTTTTAAAAGTTGCTAACCAATTAAAATGGTTGAAAATAAGTAGATATAAAAGATCAGTTTGGACTTTGTTTTAGTCTTTTTTTTTTTTACTTGAAACTTCAACTTTATATTCAATTTGAAATACACTGCTTCCGTTGAGAATGAAAGCGTGCTTCATATGTCAAAAATGGAAACAAAAAAGTATGAGATGAGGAAGACACACTTAAGAGGACTCTTAACATGTTTTAAGCTGTGCAAACAGATATCTTCAAATGTACCTTACTTGCAACAAACATTACTTTGGCAGTAAAAGAAACTTTGCTTCACGGGGAGGAGAGGTGGAAACTGAGATTACAAATACAGAAGATGAAACAAGACTGAGATGAGAGGAAAAAAAACAACCTGAAATTGCCTTCTCAAGCTGAACTCTATAAATACCATCACAAAAACAACGGCAAAATGGTTTAACTTGGAAGCAACAGATGTATTCCTAAGCAAGAAAATATCCCCAATGAAATAACGCACAGGCATACAGAGCGGATCTTTAAAAGTATGACGAGAGATGCCTATGTGGCAAAGCTAAAGTTTCAATGTGAAAATAAAAATTAGGCAGAAGATCCAATGCCTCCTTGGTTTACCAGCTCTGTATCACAGATACTTGATGATTTTGTCACGCCCAGAGCAGAGTCATTTTTAAGTGCAAATCCATCCTACTCTCTCCAGCTTTTTCAATTTTATAAATTTGGCATCAAAAACATCAAAGCAGCTTCCACTTCGGACCTAACTTTTAGAGGATCAATGTGACAAGTCACTGCTTGATAGATGTTTCTCTTGATAAACGACTTGTTCAAAAGAGACATTGTAGCTTTCATTTCCTGACCACAACACACTTTTAATTTGCAACAGCAGAGCTGCTCGAGTGTGACTAGTTCCCACTTTCCAGCCTTTCAGGATTGTGGCACTGTCAGGCCACATACATGGGCAAAACAAAAAGTCAGAAAGACGTGCATCCGCAACAAGAACTGTGGCAAAACTTTTTCTCAAACAGGAACCTGGTTACATTTGATTTCTCCTAAGACTGAGCTTTTAAAACCCCCTCTCACCCACTTCTAATCCCTAACATTTTAGGGAAGGGGGGAAGAGAGGAGAAATCATATTTGGAAATATATACTTAAGTGCCACAGAATATATAAGGCTGCCTAAAAGTATTGTGTTTATTATACATATATATATTACTGCTACTATAATTATTATTATTATCTGGGAATAGCATTTAACAGTCCAAAATGTCCACACCATCCAATTTCAGCGCTCAGCATACTGTCCGATTCCCGATTTAAAATTTATAAATGTAATATCCTCCTCATCACAAGCAGCAGTCCAATCTGCTCTGAATATATATTACAGCTTTAACATCACAGAGGGAAATCTCCCATCTGGCAATCACATTCGCTCCAACAGCTCTAGGAAAAAAAAAAAAAAAAAAAAAAAAAAAAAAAAAGAAAAAAAAAAAACGTTCCGCTCTCACTCGCTCGCTCTCCTTAAAACATTTCTCGGGGCAAATTATGTGCATCTAAAATAAACAGTCGCCTTATTGATCGCTTCAAAGTCAACAAGTTCTAAATGCAAAATGCAATCAGATCGTTCCCATCATATAGCACCCAGGATATGTTTAGCAATATAGTCACCTACAGCACCAAAATAGGAGCGTACATTGTGCAACTGCTCTCTCAATTTCTTTTCTTGCATTCAGATATGTTATTACGAGAGATCATGAGCCACACACGCCAGACCTCCCCCTTATCCCAAACACACACACACGCACACACACACACACACTCTTGCTCCCTCTCCTAGGGTCTCTCTCCATCCTTATTTGTTGCTACCACACGCAATTAAAAGTGAACATACCCCCTTTTTGGTTGCACAAAACAGACTATTAGTCGCTTCTGTTGTTAGCTCCTTAGCCTTAATTGCATACCTAGAGGTGTATCTACTGCACCACAAGGAGATCTATTGAAATTCCCCATGCTCCATTTTATCTGACTTTTTTGGAGGAGGGGGCGGCATGGGGGGCTGGAGAGTGACCGTTAAAATGAAGCCAGTTTCAGCACCTGATTATTTCATCCTGTTACACATTGAGAGCAGAGCAGTGGAAAACAGACACTTTTAAACTGAGCATAAAATACCACTTATTAAAGAGTATCAAACATTTGGCAACAACAGTAATTTTGTTTGTTTACATGCAAAACATTCCCCCACCCCACATCAGTTAAAACCCCTAGCAGATGACTATGCTGAAAGTAAGAGAGGGAAAAGCAGCTGGAGTTCAAATAAATACTCAAAAATTATTAGTTTGCAAAAGGAAAAGATGCATTTTAGGCATATATGTACAAGTACATACACATATAGGTGTACATATTCATTGATACGCATTTTCCCCTTCTCCAGTCACTGAGTTTTACTAATTTACATACCATTGGAGTTCAGTGGTGTATATAGTGCACTGCTAGTAACATGCAACTTTAGGTTTTACAACTGAGATCAATACAATGGACAAAACTAATGCTATAATCAAAGCAGAAACGATAAACAAATGATAGCAAGAGAAAAAAATGCTTATATATACACAAGCGAAAATATACTATTAAACATTAGGTATTTATTACACAATATTTGCATGCAGAGTCCTCAGTGTGTTATCATGCTATTTAAATTTGTCTTTGCTATTTAGATGCAAAGGAAGTAGATCCCAAAACGGACATACCATAAACACTGGTGCTACTGATCATTTCTTGCTGGCAGCACAAAAAGCTGAATTGGATTTTTCACAAGCAGGAATTCCAAAGGTTGCTTTTCATTAAAGCCACTTTTCCTCTCAGCTATCAAATGTCACTGCCTTGAAACGTGGGCCCTTTCGTCAGGTATTCATTTAACCTACATGCATATAATTAAGTGGGAAAGCAACATCAACAAAAAGGGGATCTCAGATCACAAGAGAAGAAAGAAAGGGGGAAAAAAAGCACATGACCAGGAATGCAAGTCCATGTCAATTTCACTCACTCCCATTGAAACTAACAAGAGCTCCAGGGAGGATAGTAATAGGATCAGTGGATTGTATATACCATTAAATTATACATCTTTCTCTCCCTTCCGAGCCAACAATACGCCCACCACGCTGTACCCCCTCCAAGATGATGTGCTTACATTTTACTGCAACAGCTCCTCTGACATATTCGTGCCCCCCCCCCCNNCCGCCCCCCCCCCCCCCCCAGCCAAGGCACAGCAATTTAAACCTAACTTTTGTTTTGCGAGATTCTTTTTTGCACTTATTTGCTCAGAAGTTAGTTGCCTCAAAGTCCAGCCACGCGTTACCTGCAGTTTATTATTTTCCATGCAACTTAAAAATAAATCCAATTAGGAGGAGAAGGAGGTGGGGAGGGAGCTTGCAATCGCGAACTCTTAATCTGCCTACTATTGTTGGCAATGATCAAGGAGGAAAAACCATGCACTGCGATTGTATATCTGTACTTTCCAGACTACGATTAGGAAAGCAGACCGGAGTGTTTAGTATCAGAAATCGACTGCGAATTCGGGAAAATATTTAGCGCGCGAGCGGGCGATTAAAAAAAAATACGCGGCTGTGTCGGAGAGCTTCAAGATTAAATAAAATTTAAAACGATGGAAGGAAGACTAGGGGGAAAAAAAAAAAAAGATCCTCTTACCTGGAGATTTGGTACAAGAACCCGATAGGTTAGAGTAGCATCGATCCGATGTGTTTGCTGATGAATGGGGGCTCGGGTTAAGTGAAGGTGCCTATGATTTGAAATCATTCCAAGTTTTTGAAGGGAAGACTGACTGCAGCCTCTGCCATGTTGGAATTTCAAACCCAAAACAGCTGCTTTGCAAGGAGCCAGCATGCCAGCAGCTGGACGCCTGCGCAGAGCNCCTCGCCGGCCGGCTCCTGCGCCGCGTCCCCGGGCGGCCGGTGTCGGGGCTCACTGGCCGTCGCCGCCTCCCGCCTGAGGAAAATGGCCGGGGGGGAAGTGCCCCGCGCCTC
>VXBO01009032.1:423888-434529 GCA_013400135.1 Rhinoptilus africanus
GGCTCGGCTCGGCTCGGCGGGGGATGGCAGGGAGCCAGCTACCCCGGCCCGCAGCTGCCGGGGACTCCCCTTGCATAAGAGGGATTCCCCGGGGGGCTGTTAGACGGGCTTTGCAGCCTCTTTATGCTGACAGGGAAGGCATGAAGTGGCCGCACAGCACAAATTGGGCCCTCCCTCTCCTTACACCGGTTATGCTGTCTCGCGAACGAGCCTTTCTCCGGCGTGGCCGGTGCTCACGGGCACCCCTCTCCCTCCCGGCCCTCCCTGCCCAGCCGCCCTCCTGTACCGCAGCTGCGGGAAGGGGAGCGAGGGCTTCCCACCAGAGAGAGCTGCACCCCTGGTGTTACACCCCATGGGGCTATCACAGCGTTTTTACCTCCTCTTCTAACGGGGAAGAAGCCACTCTGTCCGGCTGCTGTTCCTGGGCTCTGGCTTAGGGTCCTCCTGGAATGGTTTCACTTCCTCCCTTCCTAGTCCTGCTGAGGAGCTAAGGATGGCTTGGGAGGGTTGTTTGTCCATGCTGGACATGGAAGAAATGGATTAAATTTTCTTAGCAAAAAAAGGAAGGTACAGTGGGAACTGGAGGAGGCAGAGGAGACCGGAGCCAGGGGATTAGCATCCGGAGGAGTGGGAATGGGCTGTTCTCCTTTTCAGTAGTGTAGTAGGCCTAAATAAAACTCGGAAGTAGTTGCCAGCAGAAGCTGCTGTGAGCTCTCAGTCAGTCCCTACTCTATCAGGTAATGGAAGGGGAAAAGAAAGGACCAGAAGGCCTGTCTGATTCGTGTGGTCCATGGAGTGATTCAGCCAACCCAAAACAAGTTTTACCAGCTGAAGACTATTTCGGGAGACCTGAGCCGCCAAGTGACAAAACTGTACCTAGAGATTGGAAATAGAAGGATAGCTAGACAAACCTCTGCTTATTAAGGATATGTAAGATGTTGTTAGCTCCTTTGGACAGCTAGGGATCACACTAGCACTGCTACGCGAGGAGAACACTGCCAGTGAAATTACAAGGTGTCTTGAAGCAAGGAGCTGGTTCTAGAGCAGATACAGTTTATAGCAGCAAAACCGCTTTTGCTTCCCGTTGTGTCCAAACTAAAACAAAACATACGCATGAAAAAACAGTTTAACTGAATATTGGGATAGAGAGAGCTATTTTTAGAACTTGCAACATAGCTACAGCAACAGAAATATAGAAATAGCTTACATACAGCTGCCCAGAGCAGCCAGCAGATGAGAAACCCCACCACAACACCCACTGTGGCCCGGTCTGCAGCACGCTCTTCTGACACCTTTTCCCTGCCCTCAGCATTGGGCGGCCGCGAGCAACGGGCCCATGGCCTGGATCAGCCCATTGCCTGTGCCACCCATCCGCCCTTCTGCAAGAGCCCGTGGGTTTTAAGTGGCAGCTTTGGCACTAACACAAGCAGACAACTGTTCCAAATGCAGGTAATGCATTAGTAGCCTCTGGTGTTCGCTAGTTTGACCAAACTATATCTATTACACCTAGTAGTCTCTGATGCTGAAATCTGTAACACAGCGCACTGCCTCTGCTAGTGTTGCCACCACCAAGCACTGAAAATAAGAAGACATAGTCCCAGGGTCATGAGCTTGGTCTAAAAATCATATTGTTAAACATAAAAATGATTCCTTTTGTCTTTGTTATTTTATACATCTGGATTCCTTTTCCCATTATTTTTTTTTCCAAAACCATGGCACTATGCACTTTTTCTCTCAAGTCAAAGGTGAGTTTCTTGCACAATTACAGAGCTCCATGACTTGTAGTTGTAGGGAAACAGTGGCAACTATCATAAGGCACTATTAGATGTGCACCAGCATTTGAAATTTTCTGACCAGTGAAGAATATATTTATCAATCTTAGCATTGCATTAACCTCAGTATTTTCATTCTATATACCTGTATTTTTCTTCCCTTCAGGCTTCTCATGCCACATTAAAATAGCCTGAGTGAAACAATAGCCGTGCAGTATATGCTTGTATGGGTCGACATTCATCTCTGTGCAGAAGGTCAGCATAAGGCTTACGTACCATATTAAGTCCTTATTTTGAGGTCCGAATTAGGCTGAAGTGAAGGCCTTGTTCAGCTCATCTGTACATGGATGAATTCCAGTCTTTGTTTAAAATGCCAGCAAACAGTCCTGATCCTTTTGTATGGGAAATTCTCACAGACTTTCAAATTGGGAATGTTACTTTGAGCCTATTTCAACATCTAGGTGAAACGTTCACAATGAAATTCAAAACCACATGAAACTTGCCTGGTTTCGGGTTTTGTTACAAACTCCAAACTCAGACCAGGCTCCTCGAAAGGTTCACAGACCTTTTCAGCAAATCTAGATTAATAACATTTAAACCATTTCAATTGTGAAAACAAAACAAAACAAAAGAAACAAAAATCCCAGAAAACAAAGAACCTCTAACTAGCCTCCTGCGTCAGTTCTCCCAGGGATGTTGGTGTGATGCATGCAGACTTTGTAGTTACTATACAGTATATCTAGTAAAGGTTTTTAAGAGCTATAGTAAAAAAAACCTGTTTTCTGTGAAATAATCTTTAGTGCCTTTACATTAGTTACAAATGAGAGTAAGTTTTCAAAGCGGCAGACAATGCCAGAGTTCTTTTTAATGCTGACAGTTTGGCAGCATCTGTGCTCCCCTTGTGTGTCGGCAGTGCAGACCTCCAGGGCAGGGCCTCCTGCCTGCCTTCCTCCTTCTGTGCTGGGGAATCCTTCCAGGCTTCCACTCTCAGACCTCACGTGGTGCAATCCCAGCTGTAATTCCCTACTAGGATGTGCTGCAACAAATAGCCTGCAAGTGCTCTTTTTTGGAGTTGTGGTCATTTGTAAATATACAGACTATTTTCTTCCTTTGTTTGGAGCACAACTGGTTTTAAGAGCTCAGGCAACTCAAATCAGGTTTCTATACCACCTGGATCCCCGCTAAGCAGCTGAAGTGGCTCCAGATTCCACATGCCGGGACAATTCCAGAATGTGTGTGGCAGGACAGACCTTCATGGACCAGCCCTATCAGGTGGAAAATGCTACCTCTTCTCTCTCTGCCTGAGCGATCAGTTACAGAAACCTCAGTCTCTTTAACTGAGGGTGCACTTACTGCCTTTTAGAACCTTTGTGTCTGTCAGCATGAGGGCAATGGGTACCTCAGCTTGCTAGACCTTAGACTCCCAGAAGCAATGACACCTGCGTGGGCCTTAAAGTATTGATAAATACAGATCAGAAGTAATTGTCTCTTTCTTGCATACAGGCAACTAACATTTAGTTGAATTAATGCCCTAAATAAGCTCAACAGCAAACAACGGGACAATGGTCAAACACAGAGGGGGATTCCGTTCCAAATATTAATGTTACATGTTGTTTCCATATTCTTCCCGGGAGATTGCAAGGAATGAAATCCTCCCTTCTAGCCCTACCCCTGTTCTGCACAGTTTGACTGAAGCTTCAAACATCTCCAAGCCCTTGGTCAGTGACTAAGCCAGGAACACATGATGTCTTCCTGTACTCCGTTAGCACACAGCGTGCTGCCTTAGGTACTGGGCAGTACCTCATTTCACAAAACGTCACTTGACCATAAGCCATATTTAATCTAATTCCTGACTGTGTCAGAAAGAAAAACTTTGTATATGTCCATAGAGGCACTTTTTGCATCTTTGCTGTGCTGATGTAAAAACTGATAACTTTTATAACTTGTAACCACTTTAGATTCTGGGGGTTTTAAGAGAGAGCGTTTCTAGTATTTTTGTTCTCTTGTTTGTCTGCTTCCGCTTCTGTGGAATGGGAACTGGGTTGCCTTGATTTCAGTGAGATTTCTAGCCAAGCCCCTTATTGGTCATTCTCTACAATCTTGCTGAATACTTGATGCTTTTGGCATCACAAAACTATTGGTCTCTGAAGTCACTTCCATTTTCCGTTTTAGTCCTAGAGGAGAAATTGTTCCCAATATCCAACAAAAATATTCATTTAGCAAGTGCCTGTATAACAGAACAACATATAGATGTTTGTCACATAAACATCTGACAAGACCTATGCCTTCTGGCATTTCTTGAATTTTGAGTGCTTAATATTTTTACTTTGGTAGCAAATGCATTTTTTATACAGTTTCTCCATTTTTTTTTGAAGCAAACTTTAGTACAGAAAGTCCCTCTTGGGAAACTGTAGGACTGAGTTTAATGTTTTTAGGGTTTTTGTTCTCTGTCTTCTTTGATTTTTTTACTGTGTTGTTCATTAACTGTGTAAGAACCACGTGAATCCCTGTCATTTTCCTTAACAAATACATTAATAACTTGTTCTCCTCATTTAAAATAGCCTCTGCTCATTTGAAGTAGAGGAGGATGAGGTGCCCACATGAGGCTAGTAGGATTCAGAGACGTTTGACAGTGACAATGGAATACCAAGGCACAGGAATGACAATTACAAACACATTATTTCTTTTTTTCTTGTCTTGAACTCCTTTTTTCCCTTGTAAATACTATCTTGGCCTTGGTGCCAGCACCTTTCTCATTCCCTCCCTGATTCCTTATCTCAATTCCAATCCTTCCCATTCGCCTCCCTATCTAGTACCAGTCTCACTCATAAGTCCTTGTCCTAAACCGTCATCACATTTTATGACCTTTGACTTGTGCCTTTTTCCTCTGCCTGAACACATTTTCCTTTGGGTTTTTTTTCCCCTTCCTTGATGGCCTCCCTTTTCTGCATTCCGGTCAAGCTGCTTCTTATTCTGTGTTGTCCGGTGATTTGCAGGAAGAAGGCTGAGAACATCTGATAGACACCTTTATTCTCTTTGTATTTAGCACCACTGGCAATCGAAAAGAGAAATCTGAGAGCAAGTCCTGCTCAGATCTGCAAGCCTCAGGAAAGAATACTTCCACTGCAGACAGAATCTTTGAAGAAGCTGGTAAGTGAAATATGCAAACAATTTTACAGAGGATCAGATTTCTCTAGACTGAGGAAGACCTTCATAGGCTGGTGAAAGAGGAATATCCCTTCCTGAGCTCTGAGTCCCACTACATGCAAGTAGTGAACAAAATATTTCAAAAATTTCTTAACATGAGCAAAACAGATTTTTCCTCAGTGCATTCTGAGAAACAGCCGACCATATTTGCTGAAAGTTTTGAAAAAATAGCCTAAGGCAGATATTTGGCATGAAAATTGCTGCCCAGTGGTTTATGTTTGACTAAGTTACAAGCAACTGGAAAAGGTTCTTACTATGAAACCTTGACTCTTAAGTATTCCACCGTAAGACCCTACAATTAACAATTACCAATAACAAAAATGTATTTTACTTAATGCTTAATACATAATGACTTGATTTAGTCAATGCCTAGAAAGAAAAATACACTTTATATTGGAGAGGAGGTGGAATGGTGAAAATTAAACAATAGTGTGCTCACCAAATTGCAATTTTTTCTGAAGTGCTTTTTCCAAACATTTTATATGTTCTTCTCAGAAACATTTTGTATCTCATATCCAAACGCACATAATAAAATCTCTCATCTACCCTACAAATGAATGAAATTAACTTTGGAATCAAAGGAAAGAATAAAATGTAGCTGAACACTGGAATTGTTCAAACACTAGAATTGCTCAAAATCATATATATGGACAGAAGAAAGTTTACCTAATAGATTACATGCTATAGGATCTGCATGTCCAATAAATTACCCACAGGCCTTTATTTGCTGTTGCTTTAGGTGCAGACTTTTACCCACTTCTTCTCTTTTGATGAGTAAAAGTTCCTTTACTCTCAGACAAATATCTTGCTCTAAGAGACACTCCTACATAATGTTACCAATCTTCACAGCATAAAATTATTTTTACAGTAAAATTAAGACAATGTTTATGACTTACTTTTTTAAACATTGTCTTTAGTGTTGATGTAGGTGTATTTAAGTCATGAAACAACTTTATCAATCTACCTGTGCAGTCATCTCTAAAGCTTTTAATTCTCTAAAGATTTGCAAACAAGTGAAACATTTTAAACTATTCTTGCTAGAGATTCATCTTTAGGAATGTGATGTTTATGAGCCTTACTCAAATATCCAAAATAAAATACCTTTTCAACATGCAGAAGTACCAACACGTCAGCCAAGTATACCTTACATTTTTGAAGAAAAAAAAGAGAAAAACTACTTAGACTCCGAACACCTCTATTCAGATAATGAGCAACACAGCTGCTCTGCATGTGACATTCTTCCATTGCAAGAAACATAATGTCTCACTTAGGAGGCAAACTTGTTAATAAAGTAAATTAATACAGTTGGGTTAGGTGCTATTAATGGGTATCCTTCCCCACTGCCTGTAATGTAATGACTAAATCTTGCTAACTTGTACTTTCTTCTTCTAACATCCTTAGAAAGCTCAAATTTGCTAAATGCACCACATTGGCTGCAATCAACAAGGCACTTAAGTATGTGCTTAATTTTGTGCACATGAGTAATCACATTACAGTAAATGGAACTTGAATGCTCAAAGTTAAGCACACACTTAAGTGCTTTGCTGGATCAGAGCCAGAGCGTGACAACTTGCAGGTCATCCTTACTGCACAGTAAGAGATCACAAACCTTAAATATCCTGTAGAAACCTTCTTCCCACTTCAAATCAACAGTACCAAAGGCAAGGGCAAAAATACGGTAATAAGTAGCTACTGCATTCTTTTCTTCTGTTACAAGTCACTAAACTGGCAGCAGTACTTACAATATAGAAAATTACCAATACAATAAATTCTCTTAATAAGTATCCATAAAATTACAATTTATTTTAAAGATCATCGTTTGTAATTCTATTCTCATAAGACCATTAGGCACATGGGTCTTTTTAATTTTAAAAGACCTGCTAATAGTTCTCACAAAAGAATTTATTCAAGACCTTGACCTTAAATTGATACAACTGCACAACTTAATCAGAATTAAACATGAGTCAAAGTACCGTACAATATTATCATGGGAGTCAACACAGCCCCTCAGCAGCCATGCAGAGGATGCCATTTGTTCCACAACCTTGGGTATCTGGGGTTCTGTTTCTGGGGATCTAATACTCTGAATTGAATGTTTTTATTGAAAGTTTTCTGCCACTTATTAATCCGAAGAGGTAGGGAGAGGCGTTGCTGATGATGTTTCTTTTTTCCATGCAACTGAAAGGACAGAAAAATAGTCTAAGAATCTTTTCAATTTAGTTGCAGCTTTTCAGTCTAAAACGAAACTTTATGTCCACTGTGCTACACATTTCATTATTTAATTTTCTGGCTAAATGGGTATGGTTCATTCTCCATTGCATGTCCATTCTCCAGGACCCATTTCTTTCTTCAATAATATGAAATTAATATGTTTTTAGGATCAGAAGCTACATTTTAGATCTAATTTTGCCTGACTGTTGACAGTATTCAGATATAGGGAGCTTCTATGTTTTTCCAGCACATAAGTTTCTTCACAAAAATTAGCAGGGTGAAACAGCAAGTAAGGACACACTGCCAAGTCTGGTTTTCTACCTATCTACAAAGTAGTTTTCACACTTTCCATGACTGTGAATGTCCTTCTCTCTCTATTTTTTTTTAAAATCTTAATTAGGAAGAACTGAAAAATCCTTCTCTGAGACTGTTTGTGTAGGGGGGAGGGGGTAGAGGAACCAAAAAGCACATTCCAAGCCAATTCTGATCTCATTTACAGGGATGAAAATCTGGAATTAATCCACTGAGTTTAACAGATATGTTCCGGGTTTACATAGATGAGATCTTACATTTATAAGTGAAATCAATGTTTTCCCCTTTGACATTCACATGGCTCAAACCAGAAACATTTCCTGAATAAAAAAAAAAAAGCCAAACCATCTTGTTGGGAAGATTGGCATAATTCCATTGAAGTCGATGGATCTGTGGTAATTTACATTAGCAGATGATCCAGATGAAGGTATATAAAAGTTTTCAGAGCAGGCTTCTTTCATTTAAAACTGCATTATGTTAGGTGCACTGTTGATGCTCAGAATTAATGTGCAAGTTGTTAATCTCGCTAGACCTGGATTTAAAATTAGACAATGCAATAATTAGTTTGGCACTATCATTGTGCTACCTAGAGGGTAATAATGTAGGTCACAAAATACCAGTGATCAGCACAACTTTTGATACAAAACAAAGACTCTGTACTGGGAGGGAGGAGAGGAGGGAGGAAAGAAATTCAGAAATTGGTTGTTATCAGAGGCCAAACTGGGCTGTGAGGTACTGTACCACCTCACAAGATGCTGTGTTGCATATGTCTACTTATGTTTCTCAGCTCCCAAGTGTGCAGATGATTCTGTAGGGTATAATTGACTTAAAGATGTCTACAAGCTCTCTTTCTGTACTATTTTTATGTTGGATGTTCATTATTCTTCATGTCTTTATTATTAAAAGATTAGGAAAAGTATTTATTTTATAGTATTCTCTTTTTTTGCTTGTGCTTAAAATATAAGCATATGCAGAGAAAACAGTTTACAAACATACAGAAGTGCAACACTATAGTATATGTATCTTGATTTGTTTTCTTGACAAATGACTACTGGCAACATCAATAATTCAAAGGGAGAAACAATGAAAATATAGAAGAATTGCATTTGTATACTTCTTTCTGTCCTGTCAGTCATTCTTGCTAGGTTCGTATATAAACATAAAGAAAATTAGGAAATCATCAAGTCTGAAAACCAGTCTTGATAAACATTTTCTTGCTTTTTGTACTATTTAAATTGGCAGGATGCTTAAAGATACACATAATAAGTGTATCTCATATATACATCTCTCTTTTAAGAAAACAATATTGTATTAGCTTTTATACAATCAGGCTGTGTTTTGTAAGATACACAGCAGAGTTCAGTGCACATGAGAGCACATATATAGGTGTGCAGTCGTCTGAAGTATCTCTATGCCTTTTGTACGTATACTATTAGAAAGTGCACATTCAATGTTATAGATGCATATATTCATAAATCATTTAAAGTTGTGCTTTTCATGTGATGTGAGGCACGGATACAAACTTGCTAATGATAATTATAGAACTGATGCTGATTTAGTCATTTCAAGAAAGCCATGGAGGCATAATTAGTGTCTGAATGGCCTCAATATTGCATTATTAGGAGGCTAGGGTGAAACTTGAAATGAGAACATCAAGGCTGATAAAAGAAAAGAAAACATGAAATACATACATAATTCATTCTGAGATATTATAAAGGTTTATAACCAGAAACAATAATTTGCAGAAAGCATCTCATGTACTGGAGCCAACTGCAATAATTTGGTCAACCTGTTTAAGATCAAATAGTATTCTTAGCTATTCTCAGTGGTATCTTTCTAATAAAGTAGCAGCAAACAGACACTGTTTGCTTCTGGTCACTTTTAAAGAATGTTCAGTTTATCAGTGGGGACTTTAATCTCAAGCTTCATAGAGTACAAAAAGAACATTGATCCTACTGTTTTGTCCTCTAGGCCACAAGGCATGCACATTTTTACATTCATTTGTCATAAAACAAAAAACACATTTTGCCCTTTGAAAATACCAAATGCCAGCTTTTAAACAAAATAATTTTCCATCACATTTTTCCCTTTCTTTTAACCTTTCCATCATTCCTCTCCCCCCTCCTCCCTCTGCCTTCCTTTTATCCCAGACTAATTTCCTCCCCCTGTTAATGCCTATCTTCCATTTTAAAAACTAGTAAGAACTTTGCAGAATTCCTTGTTTTGGACCCCTGCCAAACTAGCCACTGTTTAATGATTTGTCATGGTAGTTTGAATTAATCAGAATCCTTCACAATCCTCTTTCTAATTTTCCTTCTAGATAGGTTACAGAATATACAAATAATACCCAAGTTAGACAAAGGAATGTGTGATATTGTCTGAGCTACACCAGGTCTACAGATCCAAGAAGCTGGACAAAAGCCATCCTTTGTGTATCATTTACTTCAAATTTACCTTCTCTCTTTCCTTTAAATACATTTAACATGCAAGAAAATATTGGAATTTTGTAAAATTTTGCATACAGAAACAAATTATTTTGTTATTTTTCTGTACTTCTTATTTGAAAATAATTTTTTTTCACTTGCTTTGCAGTGATCTAAAGTTGTCACTATCAGAAATGTGTTCATAGAATCATAGAATCCTAGGGTTGGAAGGGACCTTAGTAGATCATCTAGTCCAACCCCCCTGCCAGAGCAGGGCCACCTTAGAGCAGGTTACACAGGAACGCGTCCAGGCGGGTTTTGAATGTCTCCAGAGACGGAGACTCCACCACCTCCCTGGGCAGCTTGTTCCAGTGCTCTGCCACTCTCAAGGTAAAGAAGTTCCTCCTCATGTTTAGGTGGAACTTCCTATGCTCAAGTTTGTGCCCGTTACCCCTTGTCCTATCACTGGGCACCACTGAAAAGAGCCTGGCCCCATCCTCCTGACACCCACCCTTCAAGTATTTATAAGTGTTAATTAGGTCCCCCCTCAGACGCCTCTTTTCCAAGCTAAAGAGACCTAATTCCCTTAATCTATCTTCATAGGAGAGGTGCTCCAGTCCCTTAATCATCTTTGTAGCCCTATGCTGCACCCTCTCCAGCAATTCCTTGTCCCTCTTGAGCTGGGGAGCCCAGAACTGGACACAGTACTCCAGGTG
>VXBO01009032.1:434654-468446 GCA_013400135.1 Rhinoptilus africanus
TTGGCTTTCCTCCAGTCTTCAGGCACCTCGCCTGTTCTCCAGGACCTTTCAAAGATGGTGGAGAGCGGCCCAGCAATGACAACAGCTGTGTTCAACAGCTTCCTTTTATCATCACTGAATCAAGGGTCTGTATCCAGTTCCTCACAAAGAATGCAGAGGTCTTGCCTTCTCCGGCTCTGGAGGGCTAGTTATTGCATATGGTGAGTGGATCTTGCTCCCAACTCCTGCTCAGTCCTTAGTTCAGGCCAATGTAAGTCTTTTCTCCTTCACAGATTTTTTTTTTTTCTAAAGTATGTGGGGTTTTTTTTCCAATTTTTCTGTGATGGAGCCATGAACAAACAATGACCAAAACTGTAGAAAAGTCTTGAATTCTGTTTTTGCTTGCCAGTATCTAAAAGAACCCCACTGGTTAGAAACCTCATTAAAGGTTGTGCAAGGAAGACATGCATACCCTGTGTCTTCTCTCAAAACATAAAATTTCTTTATGAAGAAAAAAGTGAAGGATGCATTGTTACTAAATGGTCTCTGGCTTGAATTTTAGTGAGGCAGATGCATACACAAGTACAAATTTATAACACCCTTTCACGTTCTATGGCTACCAAGGTTTAAAAATACATTTGTCTTTAATTTTCACTTAAGTAAAATAGGGTGGGGGTTTTTTTAAGTCCTGAATCAGCTTGCAAAAACTAGCTTTGGAGAAGACTTGTGAAAGGATAACATTCACAAACTTGAAACCACTGGGGTAGATTCCAAATGAGTAGACAAGAATGCTCACTCTCAACTCATCTTTTTATGAATAGCATAGCTCATTTCGTCACAGTCTTCTGTGCCTCATTGAGTTTGTTTTGAAAGTCTGAAGTTTATATAGGATAAAAGAATATTACAACCATGAGCGATAAGGATGATTGACAAAGATCAGAATGTGGCAGATAGGACTTGATCCTGAAAAAAATGGAACTCCTTACTTCTCATTGTCTTTAGCAGTTATTATACTTTCAGCACTAGAGAGAATCCAGCTTCTGCTTCTCTTTTTTCCCCCTACTTTTTAATAGTAACCTTTAACTTTACAGGAGGCACAATTAACCACAGGAGCAGCTGCCAGGAAAGACTAAGCGTGTGGTTGTATCTAAAAATCAGCTAGCTAGATAACTAGCTGGTTATCTAGTAGCTGAGAGAATCACTTTAATTTTCATAACTTTAGACACATTTATATCTATAATATTATATACATTTGATACAACCTTGCCAACGTTTATAGTAATTTTTACAATCTAAAAGAGCAAATACTGCCAACTAACGTGCTCTAAAAGATATCTGCTGGATTGTATTTTAAAACAAATTCTGAGAAAAAAGATACACTTTAAAACTGGAGATGAGCACAAGGTCTCTCTCACAATTATGGGCTTGACAGTATTTTTGAACTGTGAAAATATTTTGCTATTTCATCATCCATCATATTTCCAGTAAGTTGAACTACTCTCTGCAAGCTCCAACCCAAGAATGACGGTCTCTGATGCAGCCCAGCCAAATATGCTTCCCCCAGGTAAGACTGGGACCAGTGGGAACATCTGGAGAAATGAAGACTGTCCCTGTATAGCATAGGGTTATGTTAGGGAACGTCTAAAAAAATTGGACATAAATAAGGCCATAGGATCTGATGGAATGCCCCCATGAGTGTTGAAGGAGCTGGCTGACGTCAGTGTGAGGCCACTCTCAATTATCTTAGAAAGGTCATGGTGATCAAGGGAGGTTCCTGAGGATCAGAAGAAAGCAAATGTCACTTATCTTTAAGAAGGAGGATTTGCAGAACTACAGGGCAGTCATCCTCACTTTGGTCCCTGGGAAAATAATGGAGCAAATAATCCCAGAAGCCATTTCCAGACATATTAAGAACAAGGAGGTGATTCTGAGTAAATGGAATGTATCCAGAAACCATATCCAGACACATTAAGAATAAGGTGATTTGGAGTAAACAATGTATTTGCAAAGGAGATCTGATGCCTGACAAACTTGATAGCCTTCTATGATGAAATGACTAGCTCAGTGTATGACAGAAGAGCAATACATATTGTTTATCTTAACTTTAGGATGATGGGACAGAGTGCACCCTCGTCAAGTTTGCAGAGGATAGAAAACTGTGAGGAACTGCTGATAAACCAGATGGCTGTGCTGCCATTCAATGGGACCTCAACAGGCTGGAGAAATGGACCAACAGGAATACAAATAACTTCAACAAAGGGAAATGTGAAGTCCTGCATCTGGGGAGGTATAATTCCATGCAGCAGTACATGCCAGGGGCTAACCAGCTGGAAAGCTACTCTGCAGAAAAGGACTTGGGGGGCCCTGGTGGACAGCAAGTTGAACTTGAACCAGCAATGTGGCCTCATCGCAAAGAACACCAGCAGCATCCCAGGCTGCATTAGGAAGACTGTTGCCAGCATGTTGAGAGAGGTGATCCTTCACATCTACTCAGCCCTGGTGAGAAACATTTGGAGTGTTGAGTCAGTTCCTCATCCTCCCAGTACAAGAATGATATGGACTTACTGAAGCTAGTCCAGCAAAGGGACAAGAAGGTGATTAAGGCCCTGGAGCATCTTTCATATGAGAAGTGACTGAGTGAGCTGGGGCTGTTCAGCCTGAAGAATGCTCAGAGGGGTCCTATCAGTCTGTATAAATACCTTAAGAAGGGAGCAAAAAGAAGATGGAGCCAGTGATATTTGGTGGAAGAACAAGAGGCAATGGGCACAAATTGAAGTGCAAGTTTATTTAAACATAAAACCTCACTTTTTTACTATGAGGGTAGTCAAACACTGAAGCAGGTTGTACAGAGAGGCTGTGGAGTCTCCATCCTTGTAAACAGTTAAAACCCAGCATGATATACCCTTTAGTAACTGGCTCAAGCTGACTGTCCTTTGACCAAAGGCATTGGACTAGATAATCTCCAGAGGTGCCTTCCAATGTCAGCCAGTCTGTAGGTTTGGCCAGAAATTACCGGATTTTCCCTTATTATGATTTAAGATTCATTACAGTAAAAATTCAATAGATACGAGATCAGCTAAGAATGGGTAATGAATATCCAGGTTTTTTTAATTCCTTGACATGCAATGTAACTTCCTCTGTATTCAAGAGCAGCTAGCAATGCAGTTGTTGTAGTGCTACTACCACTAATTATTATTTCTGTATTATTGTTATTACTGTCATCTTAATTGCTGCTGAGATTCTATGGCCTGTCTCTTCAGCCTCACCAACTGCCTAGAACAAATGTTGCATGTTTTGGGATAACAATAGCATTCCATCATGTGTATCCTATATTAGATGTCAAAAGACATGATGTTGAGTACTCACAGACATGCATATAGGCATAATACAATGGGTGTTTTCCTGAGAGGATCTTACAAGGAAAGATCTTTCACAGCACTGTGTTTTGAAGGCTCAACTTACAAATCTGTTTGTGTTTGGCAGCTATCTCCAGTTGAAATTGGGTTATTACCTTGCGAGTGGCACAATGCCACTCTAGCAGATGGGCATCAGCGTAGGCATGCCAGAGAACTAGTACGTGCATTGAGTTTAAGCATTAGGGCTCAGATACCTATCCAGGTATAAGTGCCTATAAATTGGCATCCTGGTTGAGGGAGTATGTAATTGCAACTTCAACTCAGTTTGGCATTACTTTTGGCATTCTCAAAATACTTCTGAGATTACTGAAGAATACAACTTTGTTTGTTTGTTTTCTTCGCAAACAAGGTCTGTGATTAGCAAAGGTACATGGGTGAGGGAGAATGTATTACAGCCGTCCACTCTCCCAATATTCCCTTGGGGAAGCATGCAGGGATGTACACAAGTACAACTGCTGCCAGGATGAATTTTCTTATTTAATATAATAGCTCAACTGAGTGTGGAAGGCAGATTCATGACCTTTCATGCTGCAGAAGTGTGCATATACTGCAATTTCTTCTGAATAAGATTGCTAATGTTTCAAAGTGCTATAAGCGTCTCTACTTCTCCCTTGCAATTTTATTGACATTTTTCTCCTAGTTTTCATTTGTGCTATAGTCAAAATTTTACACTAAATCATTTAAGTTTGATCTGGAGAGGCTGCAATGCTGCTCCCAGGCATGCTGCCATGATTAAATCCACAAGTGAACACTTTGTATATTCTTAAAAACCTTATATCCTAGTACAGAATGTGTAACGGAGCTCTCAGCCAGTTCACTGCAGTTAAATGCATTTGCCCGGGGGTATGAAATCAAAATGGTTATTTGTATTAGGATGCAACTATGGATAAAATCACATAATAAATACAACTCTTTGCTTTTAAACATAACACATACAGTCTTTCCAATAATTTGTGTGTGGGCAGGGGGAGGGAATATGTACATGCAGAAAATTTTATTTGCTGAAATGATATGCTCAGATTTCAGAATCTGCTGTGTTTTGACAAAACTTAATTGATACTAGGTTGCATCACACAAGTAGCCACTTCTATGGACCTTCCAAAGACTCATCACTTTTTAGTTTTTGAAAAAGGTTTAAAGTAAATTCTTAGTGTTGAATTGTGCTTGTGTTGAATTCCATGGAAGAAGGACCTCAGCTTTGATGGGTATGTAACCTGCTGCACAGCCAGCCAATTTCCCTCTAAATTTGGCTAAATTTAAATTATAATTTAGGTATAAAAAACTGCACAAAATTGCATGAATATTGTAGTAGAAAAGTTCGTTTAAATGAGCTTGACATAACAAATCAATTTACTGTCTAGTTTGACACATTAGTTGTCTTTTTACCACTAAGTGTTCCCTCAGGAAATTATAACAAGGAAAGAGATATAGAGGTGCCCAATTCAGTTGCGTGGTACTGACTTTGAGTTTTATGGTATCAGACGTGTGCTTGTGAGACATAACTAAATTTTAGTTACTTATGAGTTGCTCATTATGAGCAAGTAACTTGTTTCTGTGACACAGTAAACAGATGCTATCAAAAAGTGTAAGATTAATTAATTATGCACTGCACATACTTCAAATAGTGATTCACTTTATTGGTCTCAGATGCTATTCTCTATACCATCTTTCATATTTTCAGTTTAAGAACAACGCACACAACACTGACCAAAAAAATCATCGTTTTACTGTGAAGTCACTGTTAATGAACCAACACTCCAGAACAGATATACAGGTTATGTGGCAAAGATCATAGCCACATAACATCAGGTACAAGGTCCTGTGGTCATAGATGTTCTTTGTGTTGAGTTTTATACCTATCAATCTGTAATGAAGTGCATGGAGTGTCATTTTATTGTGTGCAAGATGTCACTGTATTAAACCACAGGCCATCCACAGAAACTACAGCCAACAGTAACTACCTCCACAGCTCAACTGCAGAAAATTCCTCGAGAAACTCAGTGTAACTGCCTGTGCTGACTGCGACCAGCCAGAGCCTGTGAACCTTCTGATGATGACAGTAGTGTAATACAGGATGAAACTCTGACCACTTAGCTGAACACCAGGTACAGAAGCAGATGAACTCCTAGGAAGAAGGGCATTTCTCTTCATTAAAATTTAAAATGGTTCCTCATTTGCTTTTGTACTTCTACAGAATGAAACTAAGACCTTGTTGGGAAAATCATGATTAGGAGAGAAAATTATTTTCTAACTCTAGGTAATTGTAGTGCTATAATAGCTCAATAAAAATGTAACTGAAAGTGACACACTTCTGTATTTTGCTACAAAAAAGTTTTATCAGAAATTCCCAGTCAGCTCTGTGACTCCTTAAGTCCTTCTTATATCAATAATGAGGAACGGAACTAAGCAGAAACTTGGTGGCATGAGTGGGTTAGTTGGAATAAAACATCCTTTAAAGTTCCTCCATGAACGTGGTTAAGTATCTTGTAACAATCACAACAGCACATGGGCCAGCAAATCCATTCCAGGTATTACAGATATTTCCATCAACCATTCTTTCTCATCAACAGTCCCAAAAGGATCATAGGACAATTGAGATGTGAAGGAACCTCAGGAGGTTTCTAGTCCAACCCCCTGCCCAAAGCAGGGTCAGCTATGATATCAGACCAGTTGTCAGTCTGGTCTTCAAAATCATCAGTGACTGCACAGCCTCTCTGGCGACTTGCTCCAGTGTCTGGCTGTCCTCATGGTGAAATTTTCTCCTTGTGTGCAGTTTAAATCTCTTGATTCAATTTATGGCTGTAAAAGATTAAAAGACACCTACAATATATCAAAATAACAAACAAAAATACATTTTATTTGTAGACCTGTCTTTCTGCAAAGGACTTTTTGTTTAAGAGTTGCTTTTAAATATGCAAAGTATAACATACCCATAAAATACAAGCTAATCCATAATTTGAATGAATGCCTCAAGACGCAGCTATTTTTTCATAATCTCAAGAAATGTGATTTTGCTGGTTTCCACCTAGTCCCCATTTACTCCCAACAGAAAAGCAAAGCAGTCAGCACAGCACGGTTGACAGACTGTGCTCAACAGATGCCCAGAACTGGAATAGCATGGGGTACTGAGGTCAGGAGTGAGATTCATTGGCAGAGATGTGTGTGGGAAACTCGCACAGCATCTGCCCGCATTATGCCTTTTTTCAAGTCAATGCTATTTGGCCCTTGCTTTTTGAGCATCATATTTGCTCAGAAATAAGGCTTTGAACAACAGATACTTATTAATTCATAGCTTGCCAGTTCTTGGTAATTAATGCTGGTAATTCACGAGCCCAATTACTGGTTCATAAAAGTAAGATGTCATTGGAGAAAGGCTAGGTATTAGACTGATTCATCGTGTTGTACTAAATTCAAAGGTCTTTACTCAGTTCTTAGGCAAACTACTAGCTTAAGGGATTGAGAAGTTGTACAGTTTCTTAGTTGCCATTTTGTGGCAAATTTTGATTTCCATTTGTCTTTGGTTTGAAACCTCTGGTTATATTCAGTAGCTTAATTTTTATATACACACACAAAAAAACCACCCCAAAACAACTTCAAATATAAACCTGGGAAGCACCAAATAACAATTAAAAACTAAGACTGACTTTGTCCTGATAAATATATGGTGGACAAACACAGATTCAATATCACCATTTCCCTGGAACTAATACCTCATCAAATCATAACTTCATCATTTGAACTTGAAGTGACTTTATGAGAAGTACAAGCTGTGATGATCAATCAGACACAATACAGAGGCATGGGAAAGCTGCTTTAGGAAGACTAGAATAGATTAAGGGAATCCAGCCTTAATTTTACTAAGACAACTAGTGAAGTAAAAAAAATTTATTAAGACAATTAGGAATAAAGCTACAATGAAACCTTCTGGAAACAGCAGAAAATATTCTCCTACTGGCTGATGAAAAGAAGAAAGTAAAAGGATTGTGGATTTATATAAAGCACATAGAAAGGATGATAATGAGGAATTACTAAGCCATATTTGGAACTTTGTTAAAGCACTGATCAGTGCTGATTGTAGAGAAGGAATGAACCCTCTCACTGCAGGAGCCCAGGTACCCTGTGGTGGAGGCCCATGTGCAGAGGGGACAAGCCATCAATTGCTGGAGAACACCCAGAATCTGTCCAAGGATGAGTTGTGTGTCAAAGGTAGACCATGGTTCCATGTTAATGTATGAAAAATCCCAATGGCAGTATAGTTTGGGAAAACCGACAACTTCATGTATCCTCCTTACCTCCACTCACTTGAAAGCTGAATTGATTTGTGATTGATGTGAGGAAGTTTCAAATCAAATTGCTGAGATATCATCTGAAAGCTGTGCACTCTTGTAGAAACAAATAGTATCTCATAGGCCAAATGCAGTTTTGCCTGAATTTCAGCTGGTCTTTCATGACGACCTGTCATAGGATCAGTTCTCAGTTGAAAATCAGCAAGGTACCCCCACATCCTTAGTAAAAGCTGACAAGGTACATTGCTGCTGATGAGTATAACATCTCACTATCGGTGCAGATAAAAAATGAGCTGAGGAGCAAAAATAACTTTATATGCTGATTTCCTTAATTGCTGTGAACGAATAAATCTATCAAATTCACTAGAAAACACTTGATAAGACACTCCAATGACTTAAGGCTTTATGTTTCTGTCAGCCTGATAAGTCATGTTATAAGGCAGGGTATGAAGCAGCCCAGGCTATGGATCAAAAGGAAATTACAATGCAAATTCTTTTTGGTTAACCACTGTCCTTTGAGACATGCAATTCCAATATTTTGTTGAGATATCTGGAGTTACCAGCCAGAGAGAATACCTCTTGAATGGCTCCATTCCTTCTCTTGTGTGAAAACTCAGAAGATAATGATGAGTCATTGCTCCCCTGCACAGAGAAGATACCACGGGGACTGATGTTACTCCTCTTGCTCAAGTGGGTAAAAAAAATAAAATCTAGAGGCTTAGAGAGGAGACATGGTTTGCAACATATTCACCCGAGAAGTCACTTCTCTTCCTGTGTCAAACTGCCAGTTTTGGATCAGAGGCTGTGCTGGAGCTTGTTGAGTACGGAAGAATGGCTTAGCCAGCAGGGTTTTGTCTGTAAGAGGAATTTGGCTTGGGAATTAAGTCTGCCAGGTCCATCAAATCCCTACTGCCTTTGGGAATAGAAATGGCTTCAGAAATGAAGAGACTTCATTGTTTGCTCTGGAGGGATTTCTTACCTCTTTTCAGGAATTTATTTTCTGCTCTCTGAAGAATGTTGGGGAAATTATGTCAAGGAACTGAGATCTTCAGGTGGGCATAATCTGTATTGTATGAATTAAAACAAATTTTCCACTTTTACTTTTTTATTGCAGAAAATCATAGGGCTTATTTTGGTGTACAGTGTGTGATATTGGCCTATATTTTAATAATGTGAATTGTGCAGATGTTGGTGACAAAACAGAATGATGATGATTCAGTTTGTTTCTGGGATCACTGGCATATGTAATAACTTGGCTCACTGCACTTCCAATGGATGTACCTTTTTTAAACATGTTTAGAGTCTTTAGATAAATGGAGAGAGGATGTCTGTGAATGGTTCCAGACTGACAGCGCTGAGAATAACAGCAACTTACTCATTGCATGGTCAGAAAAACTTTACCAATTCCTCCACAAGGAAGGAAAGTAGGAACTAGGCGCATTTAGTGGTTTTTTGTAAGAGGGATATGTCGGTTGTTAAAGTGATGCCGTTTCCTACTTTCTTTCCTGCTTCGGAGCCCCTTCCAGAAGAGTGGTACTCTCTTTGCTCTGAGGCAACACTAGAGTCCTTCACAAAACTCAGCGTTTGTAGCCGGAAAGGTGTATTTCATGTCCACAATCAAGCCCGTATAATGAGTTGTTTGAAATCTTGCAGTCAGTCCCTGTAAAACAGCTCTTTGAGGAGACACTGCCTTCTGTTGTTCACTCCAAAGTTGCAAGAGGAGCTGGGGAGAAGGATAATGATGTTGGACACTAGACTACAGTGCTGCTCTGCTGTGCTGCTTCCTGAGGATCACTTCAGCGGGAGTATTGTTTTCTCAATAACTAGGCCCTGCAGCGGGCCCTAGTAAAGCAGAAACCATTTTCCCCCTGCTCCCCCCACCTCCCACACCCATCTGAGGTATTGCTTATTTTTCTGGGTGCTAGTTTGTTTTTAAGAAGATTTTGTGAGGAGAGCAAGCTTATTTGTTCCTTGTTGAAAACGAACTCCAAAATGCTCCACTGCCAGAATATTATTTCTTTGCTTGTGCTTGTTTTCATGTTCCAGTTTCCCTTTGCATTGCAGTGGAAGCAATGACATTAAACTCTTACTCCATGGACTAGTTCTTAAAATAGGGCTATCCTAAAATACAAAAAAAGAAGTTTTTCTTTCCCTTGAGTGAGAACAGGAGAGGGATGTTCTGGTGATACCCCTCTCTCCCTATGCTGCAGGATAAACCTATATATTTTACATAGAATCTAATGAGAAGTTCCACAACTTTCCTTAATGTTAGCAGAAAATAGAATCATTATTTTTTAATGTAACTATTCCTCTGAAACAATGAAAACTAAAAGTTACAATGTGCTTCTGCATAAGAAGATAATAGAACTCTATGGAATTACAGTAGCAACGCTATAGAAGTAAAAAATTAAGCAAGCCAGTTTAATTCTTCTTGTGAAGCCTCTACTTCTCTAGAGTGATGTGCAAAACAACAACAAACAAACAAGCAAGCAAACAAACTGACCAGCAGTAACTGGGAGTCATCCTTAGGGTCACAAACCAAACCAAAATCATGACCATTTTATGTCTTCAAAGAAAATGCCTCTTCTATAACACTGAGTCACCAGTATATAATACCAGGGGGGTTTATTACATTAAGCTCTAGGTGGAAATGAAATTCCTGTACTCTCCTATTATGGACTGTGTGTCTGTTGGGTCTCCAGCATTTGAGTTTTATTGTCCAATTTGCATTCACTGTCACCTCAAACTTCTGTAATGGAAGGCTGGTGTAACAATATTGGGAACCACTTTTCCCTAACATTTGTTTGCATTAGTTCATAACTGTGACATACAGCCTTCATTTAGAGTGCTTTAGTCTGTTACCTGTTACCTAGCTGAGAATAGCAGCTAGTAAAGCTTGAATGAAAGAGGAAAGGTAATTAACATAAAGACACATAAGTCTTTAGAGGCATCTAAGGCGTACTAAAAAGGCATAGTTTTGGTGGACCTACCAAAGCAGGAGATGGTAACTCCTCTTTGTTCCAGTATTCTCTTCACTCTGTGAAATAAGGTAATTTTTGCATCAGCTAGCAACAGTTGTCATAGAACTTATTATTTTCTAAAATATATCATGCTAATCTCAATAGTTACAAGTACATCACTAGGTACTGCTTTAGATGTGAGTAGCTAGCCAGACACAAGGTCATAGAAGTTATTTCAATTAGGAGAAAAAACTGGTGAGGGAAGCACATATCTCTGATGTTAAGATGTTTATATACAAGGAAGCAGAAAAATCTTGCCCCTCGTTAGAAGTGAAGTACCACGCAGTTAGAATGAAGTGAGAGCACACAGACAGGCAACGTTATGCACACTAGGACAAAGAAAATGTGCACCCTGGCTTATCTCTCAGTAACTTTGTTCATGTACCCATGTCCTCAGTGGCATCTTAAAACCAGTGGCATCTTTCACAAGTTAAAGTCAGTTACTTGAATTATATGCTGTATTAATGAGATTAAAAAGCTCATTTACACTTCAGTGCCATGATTATAAGAGTGCAGTAAACAAAATCTTTCTCCTCCTTGCTATGTAACAACAGACTAATAGTTTGAAAATTAAAATTTGGGAGGTTGTCTTTCCTCTCTTAAAAATATTAAGAAGGAAAGCCAAAACTGATTTTTTAATTTGAAGCCTTTATATTCTACTTTCCTGCTGCTCCTCAGGAGTTTTTTTGTTTCTTCCAAAAAAGCCTCAAAGATATCAAGAAAAGGGGTTTCTCATGAGATGTTTGAATACTGTTCTTCTTTCAGAGCTTTCTATGAGCTCAAAATACCAATTTCTAGTGATATTTATCAAAACACATTAAAACACATTTATTAAAACACATTTTAGAAATGAACAAGGTTTTATTATTTTGAGTGTCTCACTTCAGAGAATGCCTGTATGCAAAGCCGGCCTTCTCTGTCATGCACAATGCCATCACCCACACTGCCGTGCTGACATGCTATGCATTCCAGTTTGATCCCAGCACAGGAGACAAACTGGAAATCACACACCTCAGTACAGACCTGTGGGCTTCCTGACTGACAGTATGTAGTTGAGGTAAGGAAGAAATAAGAAAAAAAATAATCTGTCTCTTGTCAGCTTCTGTTGAAAAAAAAAATCCGATTTCCATAGCAGCATTTTAAAGTAAAATTTGGCACCACTACCCACACTAAGGTCCCTCTTTACACAAACTAAACTGTAGTATCGATCAGAAGCCTCGCACTAGTGAAAAAAATTACTCTTCACTTATCTGTATTGTGACTTCAGACAAAATCTGACAATGTAAACCCCAACCACCAATCGGCAGCAGAATTTCTGATGGTTTATTTAGTTTGACTGACTCTGGTACGTTGCTACTACGAATATAGTTGCTATGGAAGGAATGCTTTACTGCTGTCTTTTCTTCTAAAGGGGTCATGGTTTTGCAACATCTCAAATAACACTGACGGCTTAATGTCTGCAAACAGTACACCATTTAACAATAGCTATGCACAGCGAGGATCGCAGTTCATAATTTATTATTCAGAAATTACGTAAAAATATTTTTATGATGAAGCGTGAGGATATATTTAAATATTCATGAAAATAAACGATACATAATAAATTCATTTTTACAATGTCAATACGTAATAAGAAAGTAATCAAAGGTGCTTTTAGAGCTTTAACAAATGAAATGGAATTTCAGTACTTTTGAATTAGGCCAACACTATTGTTCTCCAAAGCAACGAAAATATTTTAACTTTCTATCCACCAGAACATCGTTAAACTGCACTGAGTTGTTTTCCTCTCTCAAACTCAAACAAAAAAAGCCTCCAGAGCAGGAGGTTTCCACCTCAATTGTCACTGAGTTTCCTAATGCAGTATTTGGCTCTAGCAAAGATCAAACATAAGCCATGGTTTAAAAACTGAGCCAGTTGTGGGCTAAAAGTTTATGAAAAACATGATCCAGTAGAGACAACTAATGATAAGACTAAAAGTATTCTGTCCCCATTATGACTTTCTCTACAAACTATTTATATGCTTCAGTCTCTTAATTAGCATCTTACTCGTTCTCAAATTCCAGTCTCTAAGAGAGGACTGATATGGCATGGATGCTCCTCAAGAGTTCTAGGATACCTTCATCCTAAGCAAAAACGTAGCATGACAGAAAGGCCAGAGGCAGTGTAAGACACCACTGGAAGGAGGATTGATGGCTACATTATGCTTCATTGCTGGGTGGACATAGCTGTTTAGAACACAGTTTCCAAGCCAATGCTAGGACGTCAGTTTGCACCCTCACAAACAGCATTTCAATTTATGAAATTCTTTGCTATCTGAATGCCAAAAGTGAGTGCTGGTCCCTGGTTTTTTGAATGAAGTGGCATGTCTCATTCAGGAGCTAGCACTATCTTAGTGGCAACAAAAAAACTTCAGCTGAATGGAATAGTTCATCATTTCCCCTGTGCTTCATACCGGTTAGTCCTCAAAATTATGGCTGTTATTTTTGCTTGCATCCTTCTGTTGGTTACAAAAAGGAGTTTCACAACACTTAAGAGCCTGTCAAGAGACTTTTATGCTTCCTAAACAATAAATAAGACCAGGTCTTTAAGAACTGGCAGTTTAATACCAAGAGGAACAAAGAATTAACTCTTTGCAACCAATAAACTTGGAATTTTACAATTAGCATTGGAAAATGAGCCAAAAAGGTCACATTCCTCCTGTAGTAATTTCTCAGGCTGGAATAGAAAGCATCATACACAAGCAATTTGATCAGCATAGCTCTGGCAAGTGTTCCTGGTTCTCTTAAAATTCATCCTTTTGTGTCTTAATCTGCGGTAAAAAGGGCAGTCTGTCCTGCTGGTGCACATACTTTCCATGATTTTTAAAAAGAACTTTTTCACAGCTGACTTGACGTTTGCATTCCACATGCCAGCAATGTCTTCACTAAGCGTGTGAGTGGAGTAACAATATGTATACAATGCAGTATGTCACTTAGTAATATATCATGGTGCAAAAGAAGATTAATGACATCATCCAGGTAAGGGACAGGATTTGCCTAATATGAGAAATGCAATCATTTAAAAACACAGAAAGAAGAAGAGTGATGATGGAATCTGGGCATGAGGCATGTAAAGGACAAGAAGCCTATTACAGATGCCCCTATTTAGGAGTATCTGGCACTGATTTGGACTTCTAACTATAAGGGAGAAAAACAGTGGCAGAAAACTGGTGACTTGTCAGACACATGCTGCAGACTATGGCTGATGTCTTTCTATTCTTAATCGAAAAAAATTCAGAACAGTTGTGCATTTTATTGATCACATCATAAACAAATTAGAAGTAATAATGTAATAACTGGATGTTTGCCCCACAGTAAGACTATGCTTACAATTACTTGTTTATTTTTATTACCATATAACCTAGGAGCGTTAGTCACAGAGCAGGATTTCATTGTGATAGGGGCTGCACAAACACAGAACAAAAAGATAATCCCTGATTGAATGCCCTTCAGTCTAAGGACTAAACAAAAGTCAAGGGAAGGGTATGGACGTAAGGAGAATTATGACATGACAATGTTCATCAGCTGAATCACTGGTATCAGTTGATCAGTTGATTTAGTGACCCAAAGGACTACTTTTTTCAGGATTCTTTGCAAAGGAAAGTTTTAAGGCACATTTTTAGTCTTAAAGACAGACAGCTTTGCAAATGTGCATGAGATTTCCTTCCTATAGCAAGGAATAGGGTATCAGTATATTTGAAAATGCATTAAGTAAAGACTAGAAGCTGAGAGTATTGGGGAATATTTGACAATACAGAGCCAAACAGGCAAAGATGATCAGAAAACATGCAAGTGGTAAGTGGAGTAGTTTAGATTAGAAAGAACCAAAGAATGGTCCGGATGCAATTGGGAGTACAAGTCAGATCACCACTGTCATTATTTCCATTGTTATTGTCTCTGTTTATTATTAAATAAATTGTTTATTAAGTAGTGATTCACATTTCTCAACGACTATCAAACTATAGTAAAACCCCTATGCTTAAATTAAAATTGTTTGCTGTATGGTGCCACTGAATCCATCAGCATAAATCCAAAAATGAACTATACCTGGCCAAACAGAGCAGACTCAGCTACTGAGAAACAAAGAAACAAAAAATAATCAGTGCTGTGTAAGTTTAGCAAATGGAACACCATCACATCACCCAGCCTGGAACACACTTTCCAATGTAAATATACACATGCAAATAAAAAACCTCCAAAAACTCAGGTAAATATTCAGTTCCAGCTAAGAAGCTGCTTGTATTAAGTATTTTATTTAAAATGGGGGGCAGGGAGATAAACTAAACTAACAATAGAAATTCAAGTAGATTTTCTGTCATCCTAGAAAAAGATCCATCCTCTTCACTTTGCCATAGTCTCCTGCTTCAGGATGGCCGTTTGCTTACGGAATTCAGTTACTATGTATAACATGACACGAGCTGAAATGTAAAATCACTATCAAAGTACAATAAAGCCCATTGAAATCATAGTTTGTATACAGCTATGAAGTCTTCAGCTGAAGAATTTTCTCTTTCTCTCTCTCATACACATACATTTTGCCTTCAACTGCGTCTAGAATAAGTACATTTTCTGGGGCTATTTGACTCACAACTTAGCCAGACTACACTAACTGATAGCACTTATTTTCTTGGAAAGCATGTTTTCTGGGCACTGAAGAGCACAATTTCGCTGAGTGCAGGGCCCAGCACTGGAGAAAAAAAAAAAAAATTTGCCACTTATTAAACTAAATGTCCTTGATGCTTTGTGCAGACAAAAATACTCTCCCCTTGACCCCCCCAAGTCCATTAACTTTAGGAGAGCAGTTCTGCAGTTGCTGGTCTCCTATGGTGCCCTTTTCACAGCAACATGATAAGCTCTCAATATACAGTGAGTTGTTCTTTGTAGCATAATGTAGGATATATGGTAGCTTCTTACCTTCCTCCCCCTCTGGGATTCCCAGGATTTGTATACTGTGTGTCCTCCTTATCTGTTTTTCTAAGAGTTCCACCTAGAATTTAAGAATTTATGAATTTATTATCTTTCCCAGGCTTAGTCAATAGATAAGAATTGCACTTTAACTTCCCTTCACAGTTTTTTTTTTATTGCCAAGACAGTTTGAGCTACTTGTTGCTCCAGGCTGTCTGTTAATTTGTTCATTCTTCCAGTGTTGGCATCCTTTACTTATCCATGGGCATAAAGCATACAGTGTTCCTGGTAACAGGAAGCTTTTTAATTTAATCTGTAGAGAATATGAATTAAGGCAGGCAACAGAGTCACAGCTTTACAGAAAACATAGCCACACCGCCTGCATGGCTTGACAACTTTAAAGAAGACTTTCAAATTCTTGTCCCAGTCTGTTCTAGTATTAATGTAAACACCAGTATTGATTTTTGGGAGATGCTCTTTTTGTTGTTTCCCAATCAGGAACAGAAAGTGGATCCTCCTAAAAGCTTTATAAAGAGGTACTATGGTTTTCACTAACAACAATTGAGAAATATAAGGTTCAGTACTGAGATGAAGCAGTCACTTCACAACCATTTTTCCTGAATTATTCTTCTTTAGAGTTGGGATGCCCATCTTTCAAAATCTCTCAATTCATTCATTTAGAATCATAGAGTCATAGAACTGCCTAGGTTGGAACGGACCTTTCAGATCATTTAGTCCAACCATCAAAGTAACATGGACAAAAACAATCACTAAACCACATGGCTAAGCACATTTACCTTCTCCCTTTAATCTCTTCCATTTCTTCTGGAGAATACTTCTGTGAAATCCTGTCAACTCTTTCAGGTCATATATACAAATGATCTAGATTGCACTATTAAATATCTTGCTATTTTTTTAGTAAGTATAAAAAATACAAGCATACAAAGCATATGAGAGGCTAGTTAAGCACTGCGTCCCATTGCCATTTATGGTCAAGATACAGAATATATGATTGTATTTTGCTATTTGACATCAATTTGTCTGAAAGCACTTGCCTGCAGTTTCTACACTTCTCACTAAGCACAATCTAACCAACTCACTCAAGAAAAGCCATATTAAAATGCTCCTCAGATTAATCTGTACCGAATATTTTTCCATATGTTCCTAAAATATGACAGTAGGATTGAATTTAAAATGTCAACACACGTCACGTTAATGGCGTTTAAAAAAAAGTTTATTTTTGTATATTTGGATTTGGCTGAACTGAAACTGATAGAGAAATTAGAAAAGCGTTGGTGAAAAAATAAGCTTCAGGGTGGGTACTTCTTGGAAAAAAACCTTGATCAGAGTGTTTGCAGCACTGCCCAGCAGTGAAGGGCTCTCCAGAGTGAGGATGAATGAATGAAACCTTCCTCTGCCCCATCAGCAACACTTGCTTGTATCTCTCACTGCTTCCCTCTCTCCCCTTCCTTTCCTCCCTCTTCCGTTGGCTAAATCCCAAGGGCAAGGCAATTGTGGTACTTTCTGATCTTCTGCCTAGAGCTGCTGCTACAGGAGCTTTCACTGTGCTGTGGAAGCCAGGACACGTCCAAGTGTAATTCTGGTTCTTTGTTGATATCTTATTATTCTTGCAAATACATTTCCCAGTTTACTTGGAAATTTACATAACTGTGAAGAGCATGAATGTCTCGCATATATGAGCAGAGAATAGGATACCCTTGGGTAAATGTGGCAAAGAAATACATTAATATTTGTAAAAAACCATTTTAGTTGTGCGATACCTGATTATATGACAGAGTTGTTCCCCGCTAAAGAGCAGGTAGCCATGGCCTAAAACAGCTACAAGAAGGAGATAAAGTACCGGAGTCCCACATAAAGAAGGCAGGCTGTGTTCCCTTTACACATCAAGACCCTGTCTTGATAACCATATGGCTGTATGTAGCAGAGAAACACACTGACCCACCGTTATCTAGTGCCAGACAAATTAAAAGAGTATCTGCCCCACAGACAAGTCTTTTTTTCAGAATGAGAGGCTTTAGGGCACAGTAATAATTAGTGCCCTCTACCATTGAAAAGGTCCAGCCTACGACAACAGCTAGGGTTTCATGGCTTCATGTAGGCAAACAAGGAACTAGCTCAGAAGAGGAGGGCAGACCCTTCTTTAGACTACAAGGAGTTCCCACCCTTTCCCCCTGCAAGCAAGCGGGACAGCCTCATGACTAATCACTGACTCCGGATTGCTCACAACCCCAGAACAGATCACACAAAGCTATTAGAAAAAGGGAAACAGGACAAGACACGAAACGCAGGTCCACCAGGCTACACTACACCTGCCAATTTCGAGGACACCAACATAACTGTGCCCTTGTGCATCAGCTCAAAGTGACAGCAATCAAACAGTGAGAGTGGTAACTGTGAAATCTCCTCTCTCATACTCTCCAGTACTCTGTGTATGAGTGGATCTAGCTTTTAACATAGTTGTGATGCCACAGCCCCCACCTTGTCCTTTTGGTGGTTCATCCCTAATGAGTTCTTATTATATCTCAGTGCACAGAAGTATCCTGCCCAGACATTGTATTGCTAAATTCTCTGGGCTTTCAGACAACCTGCGATGAAAGATAATTCAAGGAAGAAGAGTTATTTTAATGTTTGGAATCCCATATATTTAACAGCATTTCACTATGTGTTATCACTCATCTGGCACCGAGTTCTCTGTGAACTCAACAAAAGAGGAAAATAGGCAGAAGAGAAAAAAGAAAGAAGCAGGGTTTCTCCTGCTCATGCACATGGTAGCAGGAGGCTTCAGTCAGGCTGAAAAGACAATGGCCTAAAGGAGGAGATGTGGCTGACTACCAAAAACTGTTGTATACTCGACACAGGCTTTGTACCCTTATTTCAGATGACAAGTAGAGTGGACGCTCACAAAGACTAGCAGTTCAGGAGAGACAAAAAAGAGTGCATATTAGAAGATCAAACATTTGACAGCCACTCATATTGCTGGGTCACACAGTCGAGCACATGCAACCTAGTTGATGACTGGTGGCTACAGACATAGTTTCAGCCTCCTCAAAACACACTTGAGTAAATACAAACAAATGAAAGGGATATTTGATTCGAGTACCTAAGGTAACAAGCTCCTGCTCCACACAAAAGCAGAGCAGATTTGACGTGCAGGGAATGAATCGTGACAGCTCTGACACTCCGATGGTGCCCCTCTTAGTGACGTCACCCACGAGGCCGGTCCCTACTCTCCACAGTGTATATTAGTTTTCCTTCTTGTCTCAAGCTGTCACTTTAGGTTCATTTCACTGCAGTTGCCAAGCTATTGTAACGGGGAAAAAAGAAAGAGAAACTATCACTGTGAAGTCAGCATGACAGTCTAAGTCCAGTAATCAAAGTAAATTAAAGGAGATTTTATTTTTAAACCACCTCTTCCACTTTCCTTTCAAGAAAGCATAAAAAAATAAAGGATTCCTAACTTTCAAGCCATTTGAAACAGGATGTCTTACACACATAAGACTTAGCATTTTGAGCAATGTATTAATACTTATTACTACTGAAAACCCACTTGGTCTGGCAAGGTCTACTCTTTTTTTTTCATTTATTTTTAACATATATTTAACCTAAAGGGGACAAATACCTCCAATGGGAGTGTGGAGACCTCTGCCAGCTGCAGTCCCATTTGCCTGGAGCCTTCTTCCATTAACTCAAGGGCCAGAGGTAATGCTGTGTCTCCCCTAGGTCAAGATCCATCCATGGAGTCTGCTGTGCCCACTCACATGATACCACGGCCTGGCTTTGTAATTCCCAAGACCAAACCTGAGCTGGCCTCAGCAGTAATTAGAGTAGTATCATCCATAAGAGTGCAATTCACCCCAGGTAGTTCTGCAATGCAAGAAGTCATTCAGCTTTCAAAAAGAGGCAGAATACAGCAATGCTGTGGTCATGCCACAGGCTCTCACACAGTGTGGTGCAGGACAGCAGGGCGAACATGTGAATTCAGCCACACATAAGGATTTCTTAACCTTCAAGGTACAGCTACTTCATAGGTGCCAACCAAACACTGTGAAGAAGCATGTGCAAGGCAGAGAAGGCAGTCAGATGTGTTTGAAAATGGTGACGTTCATCAGTTTATACAAAAGGGAGAGATGACTGGCATCAGCGATATACGTAAATACTCAGAGACTTGCATGAATCTTATGCAACAGTCAGCACCAGTGCACAACCAAGCCAGGAGGAGCATCTTATCCCTCCTAATTTGTAAGTACACATTTCTATTACTTTTTTTTGGTATTATCTTTACGATTATATGATTCACATTTTTCAGTGAATTTCATGCAATCTACTGATATCTCAGCAATAAGCAGCTATTCAGTTGATAGTCCTGAACTAAGTCTATTCCCGGTGTCTTGCTCTATGTGTTCACATGTGTGTATCCACATCTTTAGAGTGTATATTTCTGAGGAATAGGTACAGCTCTCCTGCTAAACCCGAGGCTTCACGTAGTCAAAACAGTTAATATGTATGCCTGGATTATCACTGTTTTATACGTACAATAACATATCTGAAACCGAGTATAAAGCAAATAAACACGTCTGTTGCATCAACAACTAGCAAGTTGGCCACTTTTGAAGGAAATGTGTGACAAACTGGAAAAATATACTTGTATCCTCCTATGAATATTAAATGTGGCTTTTTCCTGTTCAGTTTTCTATTACTGCTTAACCTGAATGAACTGAGTTCAATCAAAGGAAGCTGCAAAGGGTTTGTTAAAGAACTGGGCAGGAAAGATGAAAGAATGGCCCAGATAAGGAACATCTCTCAAAACACCGGCACAGGGTTTATAGCTAGAAAGACGGACTCCTTGTGTCTAAGCCTGAGAAGAGGAAGATCAGAAAACACTGATCTGTTAAAAGATCCTGTCCTACAGACTGGAAAGGATTTTGGGGTGAAGTAGAAAAGGCTGTCCAGAGTGAGAACAAGCTGTCAGTCTGGAAAATTCAGAAGCAGTCAGAACAGCCTGTAAAGCAAAGCAAGTTTTTCCTCCTGGCTCAGATGTGAAGAACAAGGTGGTGCTGAATGACCTGTGGATAAATAGGGAAACTTTGGTATGTGGATGTGGGTGTAGACCCCCTGCTTTTTACTTTGGTATGCTGAAAAGTTGCTTGGGGGTCATTTTAATGAGAGCTGCTGTTTCAGGCTTCAAAAGATAAAGGAGGACCCGTGCCTGGACCTGCAAGAGTAGTCACTGGTTGGTGCTCACAGGACTACAACATAGGGCCCGACCTGAGAGCTGGTGGATTAAGGGATTCCACTCCCAGAGGTGTAATGACCTGAGACTGACCAAGGGGGAGAGAGGAGACACACTGTATTTGGTAGGTCTCAAGACATGGCAGCAGCTGTTAAAGAATACAAAGAGGCATGGATTGAAAATAACATTCAAAACTGTGTTTCTGGAAAAAGTACTACTGTTCTCAGTTTCTTGTGAGGAAAAAAAAATGGCATGGGGGAATATCTATTTGCAAGACATTCTGAGCACTGAGGATGGATGTACTGTCTGTATCCCATCCATTGATATTGTATTGACTTTTCCACTTATGTCCTCAGTGGTATATTCTCACTGACTTTGATTTGGCCATAAGTCTTTACATAGTCACAAGTAATTATTATACTGGAGTGGATAAAATAACATGATAGGTAAATACGGACAGTATCATTACAAGTATAAATCAAAAAATCTTTTTTTCTATACTGCAGCTAGTAGGCTGCTCAATTAGAATCTGTGTCAGATTGCTTAGCATTGATTGCAAATAGCTTGACAATTTTACTGATATGGAACGCTAAAGCGAATGCCATTCACCAGTGGTGCAATAGGCAAACTGGCCTCATGGCAGCCACGTAAACAAGCTTCTGCACTTACACAGAGTCAAAATCCAGTCAAATCTGAGCAAGCTCAGTTCAGAAAAGTACACACAAATTCTCGGGTGTTTGTTTGATTTAATTTTTGTGCCTCCTTTTATTTTTGGTATATGCACAGCTGCACATGTGGCCACAGCCTCATTTAAGCAATTGTAAGCCCAAGATAAAAGCATGTTAAAATTAATGTAAATGGGAAGTCTGCTAATGGTTGACTGAATGATTAAAGGACATCTATTGGCCTAGAACCTGTATGCATGAGGAGCTGAACACAGATTCATTCTCACGATTTAAGAAAAATAGAAAGGAAAACTCATGTCATGAATTAAGTAACCTATCATGCTGTACTAACAGATTTAGGGACAGTTTATGGTCACAGAGAATAGTTTACAGCCAAACCAAGGGTTTTATGGCAAATCAATACAAAATAGTTTTATAAACTGGATAAAAAATCCTTCCAATTTACAAATAAAAGTCAAACAAGTCATTTCACAAACACCTGATAACCAGGAAGTAGTTTACTCACACCTGAATAATTTGATTAACTCTGCACTCACAACACAATGAATATATTTGTTACCCTCTGTGAAGAACCCTTGAATCAGTTTGAGTTTTGAGGTGAAGTTGTCTCAGGTTGTTATTTAACTCAGCACTCCAAAAACACTAGGAGGGAGATGAGAGCCCTGGAAGGGGCAGGTTCCCCAGCCTAGGATATGAGAAGGACAGGAGTCAGCCTTACTGGCTAAGAGAGGCTAAAAGCAACCTCCTCCCCACATAGGGAGCATCCTCATGTGTATGCCACAGCCTCGTGATACGCGGCCTCTCCTCCAGGCTTGGGCTCAGGCCAGGAACTTTTCAGCCACAAAATCTACAGTCCCCTTTGGGCAGGAAAAGTGTCCTTTTTGTCAGGCTCCAAGGACTCCCTGGATGTTCGCTCCCTGCCTTCCTCACCAGTCTCCCCTGTTGATCAAGTCCTGCTTGCTGGATTTTCCTTTGAGTTTATCTCCTCTTTCCCCAAGAAGAGCCAGCTGCCCTCCTGGGAGGCACATCCTCTCCTGCCAGGAAATGCCCTGCCCCTGCAGCAGCCAGGACAGGACAGAGGTGGTGGCTTCCTTGCTGCCACACAGCTGTCCTCTTCCAGCAGGATTAAAATGTAACAACATACAGCAGACAAAAGGGGCATCAACCACTTTGTATTTCTAAAAAACGTCATCTTTAATGGTTATAAGACTAATGATTATTGCCCTGAAGCCAAGAAAGGAGAAATCTAAGGCCAAATCAGAATCATAAGTGATAGCACTGAAATCAGTGGAGATATTCCTGACCAGAAGAGTAACCTTCTTTCCTGTCATAGGAGTAAGAAGGATTTCAGAAAAAAATAATTTAAGAAAAGCAGAATCTTGCATTGCTTTTTCTTTGCTTATCTCAGGTCTGCTGTATAGGATGGTACATTCTTCTCTACATTATTTGTACTCTTATCTACATAGTTACATATTTATTCTTTATTCTGTGCCTAATTATATATATTAAGCTTTTCATTTACAGTCAGTCATTGTACACACTTCAAAGGCCAATATCCTGATTTTTTTATACTAGTGTATATATATTATATATATTAGCATACATATTGTAGTATATAGTCCAGGTATATATACCAGGTATGGATTGGTATACTTGGCATTTTAAAGGTTAAATAGAGTGATGTTTAGAATACTTTTTCTGAAACTTCACTGGTTGAAGTATTTATTGCTATATATACTTAGGAAAGGTAAATCTCCCGGGAAACAGAGCATTTGTTGCACTGAGAAAATCCATAGTTATGGGAATTGTATAAAGCCCCATGGAAGCAACAGAGTGCGAATTAGAGTCCCCCTGTATGTCTAGCCTTCATACAAGCATTATTCTAAAATGCTTTCCATTATTTATTTTACACATCTAAAGCCAAACACACTGATCCACTTGCAGAAGCAGACGCAAATCCACTGAAGTAAATGACTATGGATCTACTTACAACAACAGTGAATTTGGCCCTTACATATACAGTTTTATTTCCCCTCTAAGCTAAAAATACCTTTATATTTCAAGACTACCTTTTATTTGAGTTTACATCCCTTAGGACCAACGCACAGCAAAGCAGTGAACAGGCTGGAGGGGCTTTAGTGAACAGAGAACTCACAAAATGTGATCACAAAGTGCTTTACAGCATGAGTAAATCCCTAGAGATCTCCCACATACAATTCCTAAACACTGAGAAGAGTTAAAGCTGTCTGTCTAATCTATGGAAATGTGAGTTTTGAGCACTGATAAATTGGGACTGCCAAGAATAAACTCACTTTAAAATGCCAGCATTTTTTTTTTCAGAGAAACAAAAAAATGATGAGGATATCTTTTTCTAAATTTCATACACAATAATTACTATGTATCCATTCTGGCTCCCCACGCACCCAAATTGCTTGGAATAAGTTGTCAAAGTAAATTGGCTATTCTTTCAACATTGGTAAATTATTCTTCTATTGTGGAGTCCTAGCTTGATAATTTAGGATACAATAATTTTCATTTACTTAGTGTCTTTGATAATTTTGGAACAAACTACTAAGCCATTTCTTTTAGAAACATATTAGGTAATTATTATCATGAGAAGAATTAGTCTAGTTAGATTTGAGAGGAAAGAATTGATGGTCATACAGTGGAGGTCATGAGGAAAGAAACTATGAAGTAAGATTACTGGGATGTGAAAAATATCGAAATCATAATACACATAGCCCATTTCCAAATCCGATTGTGTTCTCACTTCTCTGAAAAACAGTAGTATTTTGTCTGAAACCAGTGTCATTCTGCTACTGTAAAGAAAACAGAATTATACTAAGAGGATGGTGCTACTGAGAGGACAAGGTCTCCTATTGGCCTATCATGAGCTGCTTATTGCTCTTGGCTCATGTCTTTCAGGATTTGCCAGGGGCCTTAGTGGCCACCTTCACAGCACAAGGCCTGTGCACAGGAACCCCCTATAGTCACCGTGGTCTCTGTTGTATGCCTCACCCACCAAACTTATGCAAGCACTGAACACCCACATCCTTCCAGTAGAGCCTATTCACAATTTGCTATACAGATATGTAATTCCTGAGGATTTAGGAATTACCTTCACAGAAAAGGCAATGTGGCCCTAGATACGTAGTAAAGACTGGACAAATCTCTGTTATTAACTGCTTTCCCACACCATACTCACAGTTTTCTCCAGCCTGACCAATCTTTCCACCTTTCTGCAAAGGAGATCCCACTCCTAATGAGCATTCCCTATAGTATCTAGTATCTAGAAGTAGTAGCAAAGAGAAAGCAGTTACCAAAACTGTAAAGCAGACTCATGAACACGGGAAGGGTAAAAGAGGCACCAAAATTAAAAAAAAAAGTAGGGGTAGTGGGGAAGAAAAGATAGCTCAGTGTAAGAAAGAACTAACTTAGCAATATAAATAATAAAAAAAAGCGCTTGCATCCTTGAAGGGAATATAATAATTTTTAAAAACAGAAAAGCTTTTAACAGTGCACCTGCTCCCCGTATGCATCTTGTGTGCAGGTCAGTAAGTCCTTCCTCTGTGAAACAGCTCAACTTCAGGCCCTAAATATGTTGGAAGCAAATCTATTTGGTGCTTGTGCAATGTATAAGAGACCACCTCTCTGTATTGGACAAGAATTTAGATTAAACAGATAGAATTACTTCAGTAAAGATTATTTCGTACCTTCAGAGTATTGTGAAAGGATTTGTTATTTCAGGTAGAAGTGGCACTATTATGGAGATGCTTATGCCTCTCTGGGTCAGGTTTCTACCACAATGCCACATTAACAACTCTGGTCAAAAGAGCCCTTCAGTTTGCCCCAGCTCACCACGCCAGGGAGTGTCCAAGAGGTAGTCACCCTGCAGTATATACACCGGGTCCAATGTACGTACTAACTGAGAACATTTCTTATGCTGTCTTAACATTGCAGCTGCACACAACCAGGGAAGAAGTGCGGTTGCCCCTATTTTCCTGCCTGGGACTGACTAATCAGGCACACTTTCTTCTGCCAGAGGCTTTGGCTGAAATTTTTGCTAAAACGCATCAACATAACACTTGAATGAATTTAGTAGTAAAGATTACTGGGTTAACTGCAAGAGTTCAGCAATCGCAACAGAAATATTTTCTGAAATTAAAAAAAAAGAACAGGGAGAGGAAGTCTGGTAACAGGAGAGGAGGCTGGAAATGCAGAGGATGATAAAAACATGGCACTCCACTGAAGAAGGAGAAAACAAGTAACTACTTGACTACTCATGATCTTGCAGAAGCAGCAGAGATCGTGGCCTTGAAATACATGCAAATTAATATTTTGGCAAAATAATTTTTGCTTTAAGACTAACACATGGTCTCTAACTGTATGCACAGGACAGCATACACATAGTATACACAGTCGCATAGATCTTTTTGGGGCCTTTGTTAGGTTTCTAATAATGATACTGAAGTCTGATCTTTGTTAGTAAAAGGAGGATAGCATCTGCTTAAATCACATAATACATCAACCTTTATTTCTATAAACCCTCCATTTGGCTCATTCGCTGGAATTAAGACTAAAAATGTATACAAACGTTTTTCTCTTTAAAATCAAAGTAATAACGAAGCAAAAATTACTACAAAACTGAGAAAAAAGAATATCTTCAATACATGCCTTAGCTATTTATTTTAGTTATTGAAACAGAGGTCCTAAATCTGAAAATGAATCCAGACATTTCTGAGACAGTTTTGAAGAAAACAGGGGCAGATGTAAATCTCTTGCTGTATTCCTCTGAGCAAGGCCATTGCAATGTTTTTTCTTAACATAGGAATCAGAGCAGGTTTAACTCATGGTTAAAATAATAACTCCACATAACTTTGCTGAAATTAAGCACAAACGGTGCAATTTTGAAAGTGAAGAGTGTGCAAGAAACACTGTTCAGCTGAAGCCAGTAACAAAACTCGCTTTGACTTGAGGTGAGCTGGATCTTGCGGAAACAGTTAGGTGAGAAGCTGATCTGTGAATTATTTCATTCATCCAAGAGAGGAAGAGCAGCCGGGGCATTGCCTTCCCTCCCCTCCGCGCCCCCTGGCCTGCCCGGGCGCAGGCCGGCCTCAGCGCCGTGGGGCGGGAAGGCCTCCCGCAGGCCCCGCAGGAGGAAACCGCCCTGGGACAGAGGGATGCCCATCCGGTGACGGAAAGGCAGCCACCCTGTATTCTTAATGGTGGGAAGGGCAAAACCACAGAGGGTGGCATGGCCTGTCCAGCCCCACTGCCTTGGCTCCTCCGCCGCAGAGCGACGCGAGGCCCTGCAGGAAGCTTGGGCTGTGCCTTCCCCAGCGCAGGGTGGGAAGGCAGAGGCATGGCCTCCCCTGCCGACCGCGTGACAAACACAATTAAACGCCTTGTCAGGTCCTTCTGCCTCGCAGGGAATAACGATACTGATTACAAAGAAACATTTCAGCATTCCCCTTTATTGCCTCATTTGATCTTAGTAGGAATGACTCTGGTAAAACTGGTGCACGCTATCATTTTTGATAAAATACATACTGTCTGTGGAATAATGCTGTCCCGGCTGAGGCTCACTCTTGAAAGCCCTTACCCTTTTGTATTTTCCAGCTTTTCAAAACTTTTTTTTCTCTATTTGTCAGTTCAATTGTGTTAGAAGCTTATCCAGACGCCTCTATACTTGGAATAGAAAAAAAAAAAAATTACTTTGTTAAGATGTTAGGCAGCACTGAATGTAGTTATCATTATTGTGGCCTTTATATCTACATTACAATTTTGTCACAAGCTCGATGTAATATCTAGAAATTCCCTTAAAATAAAAACTAGTGAGTGTGTTATGAAATTACAGCCAGGACAGATGGCCAGATCCTGTCATTGGAAATAAAAGTAATGTTATAAGTGTATAACTCCATTGGGGAAATTGAGTACCATAATAAAGTAGACTTCCACTTTCTGCAATGAAATTCAATGACTGTTGAGGAGTTTAGGGTTTAGAAAATTGAAAAATGAAACCTTTGGTTTTCCGCTGCTGTTTGATGATGTGTAGCAAGTCCCTTTATGGACTGAGGCTAACATCCAAATAGTAACAAGCTTGCAGTGAATAGAGCCCACAGAGGATCAGCTACTAAATCTTGCAATAAAAGCTGTGTGATTTACAGTAAATTCCAGAGGGCTGACAGCACCACAGCTGAGGGCATAAACACTTCTTTCATGGCTGAAGCTTCAGTCAGCTCTGTCTGCTGTGAAGTACAATCGAGCAGTGAGGCATGCTGCTTACCAGCAATGACTTTGATAAATAACTAGGAAGTCCCACTGTTGGCTTAAAACTAGAAGTTGTTCAGTTGCAATTCTGCATTTGTCCTGCTTTAATGGGTATGGAAGTGGCTTTAGCTGTAATCTGTCAGTGATTGATTAGGCCTTCCTGGATCCCTTCCCCGCTCCGCTCCCAGCTCCCTGCTCTCCACAGTTAAAACAAAATTGGTACATATCTGACTGCCCTCTTATGAGGAATGTAAACACTCTTAATTCTGCTCAAGTGAGTGTAAGTTAAATGCCTACAACTGATAAATTGTTGACAGACAGCACATCTTAACAACAGGGTACCTAAGCGTGCAGGTGTTTGTGCAACTTCTGCTCGCCTTTTGGTTATGCCGGGGTTTAAAAGCCTAATCAGCATAATTAACGTCTTTTATGTATAGGTACAAGAGCCACGGCTGGAACAGAGCCTCATTTCCTAACCACAGAAGTACGGAGTTCCTAGGCCTAACTTAGGATCATTCATTAACATGCTGTGTAAATTGGACATAATGTTAAACACATGCAAGAATGCCACAAAGCTAGTCAGAAAAGGAGTGTAACCTTAGTAGAGGAAGCTTCAATAAGGGTTGAAACATTTGGTCATTAATTTTATAGTCAGAATCATCTGGGTAAAATGCAATATATAAACGACCTGCTCTGATTTGGCAAGGTAGTGGGTTATTTTGCTTGTAGTAAATGTTTGGAGCAGTTTCTTTTATTTTCAGTTGGAATGGGCAAAAAAAGCCCAAACCAAAGTAATACTACATCTCGAAAATCTATTGGTGTGAGAAGGTCTCTTTACCTGGTATCAATATAAAACACATGAAAATTGAAATTGTACCATCTGACTTACATAAAAACTTCACTGGACAGTGGGCATGATTCTCGATGCATATAGGTAAAACATTATTGTGAGATTGTGTAAGCATAGACCTGACAAGAGGCAGAGTAGTTCTTGTATTCTATGTGCTATTTTCCTGTAGTTTTATAACTGGTTTCCTATATAGCAAACCAGGCTATATAATATGACACAGAGCTGCTTTATGATACTTAAGAACTGTAAAGGTAAATAATGGGTATGCATAGCCTTAAATTAGAGCAAACTTGATTCTGCATTCTTGATTCTGCCTCAACTGCCTCTACAATTACTGAGAACAAGGGAAAAGGATTGTATGGTCTCATCCTTCCTCTGCAGCAGAATATATTTCTTTTAATAGAAAGAATGTATCAAATCTGCATTCTTCATTACTTCAGATTTCCTGCCACCAGAATTATTGAAAATTTAATTTATTTGTGTCTTTAAAAATCTATTTGTTTACTTTATAGGCCACTGTGTTTATTTTCCAAAAGTTTCTGTAGGGGAGGGCCCTCAGTTTTTGACACAGATCCATCAGTTCACCTGGAAAGTGAATATAGATATTTTTCTGTTTTACAATTTACTCAAAATGGAAAAAAGCAGTGAATGGGGAGAAAGTGATCTTGTTCTGTAATTTTTTGAGGGATATTTTGCTGCATTCACTTGTAACATATACTGAATATATTTCTCAAGTTTTTACTGACTCAACCACCAGACTATCAAATAAAGTAAGGTAACCAAAAGAAAACACCTTCTAGCAGTATGGTATGACTTGATTTTAAGAAAGTCTTTTTCAATCCTTGTTTAAAAAGCGATTAAGTATGATTTTTCATTTCTGAAACCATCCTCTTCTCATTACCTGACCTACATGCATTGAATTGTTCCAAAAGCATTATAAGGGCAATTATTGTTGCCTTGAACTTCTCTTGCCATGTCAGAGTAACAAGAAATAAGACATGGGAGAAGGCAGTGTTTGATTAGCTTGAACGTTTGTGAAAAAGGATTTTGACTCCCCTAAGGATTTAGGAAGTAGCCTACCCATAAGTATACAATCAAGGAGAGATTTGCATACCTGAGAAACAGCAGTTCAAGCAGGAGAATGTGAGGTCAATCAGGAGTAACTAGTTAAGAAATTCAATTGGTGGCTATTTTCCCCATGCTTTTTTATACTTGTGATTTAATACCAGTTGATCTGAACTGCCATTAGTAGCTGCTGAGAGAATCAAAAGCTTAGGTCAAATTCACATATTAGACTGTGAAGCACAGTTATACTCCTGTAAGGTAAGTATTCTACATTTCTTTAAAAGGGACAGAGGTCTTTTTTCCCATTTAGAATGTCAGTCCCATAATAATTGCTTATTATATCTATCAAAGTTCTAGTAACTCTTATAGCATGTTTTTTAGCTATATTGCAAGTGCTTTAAAAGCTAATAAAGTTACAGCAAAGGTGTGAGGATTTTGAGTTGTAATGAATTCTTGTAAAATCATTTTAGGATTCTGTCCAGAGGAAGAGGCACTGCAGAGAGGATATAGATCTCTGAAGCTCTGCCCACTGATTCAGCAAGAATTCTCTGGTTTGCAGAATCCAATTTTTCCATGGTTGCAGATTCTAGGTTGGACAGAGAAAGCTTATTTACATGAAACTGCTCACTCCTTCTTTTATGTGCACTGTCACCTCTGTGTCTCTCATCCCAGTTCAGCAAAGCCAATTTTACAAACTTGCTCTGCCAATAATCATGCATATTCAGTTGTTACTGATTAATGCTAAACCCAGACTTTTATTTTAAACCAGGTGGTATAAACAATTTGTTTATGTATTTTGTAAGAATGAAAGCTATACATGTGAAGCAGTTCTTACTGTTTAGTAACTAAGCAAGTTATATTTTAAATCCCATCATTCAGAACCATAAAGTATAACAGTGTAGCAAACATCATTTAATAGTGACAGGTTTCATTTGGACAGCCACTTAATTGAGATATCTTCCAGGGAAACTGTTTAGTCTACCAACTATAAACGGCAATGACTACGCCTTAATCAGAACCATTTTAGCATAAATTTTGCTTAATAGGGAAACATTAGCCTGGTGACAAATACTTAAATAATGTTTAACCAAGTATTGAATAGTTATAAAACTCTAGACTCTCCTTTTTAATTTTAATAGTAAAATGCCAGATAAAGATTAGAGGGAAAAAATACAAGTTAAAATGCTGTAAATATCCTGGCTTTTTCTTTGACTTCATTTTTTTTTGTTCTTGTCGAGCAGAGTATTTTGTCTTTGTGAAGATTTTTCAACTATTTTTAAGACTTCCTATCTTAACTGTGACAAATAATCAGGAAGACAGAACATCCACATATAATCTAATTAACAGATTTCTGCTGTCAACCTAAATAATACTACTGCGATAACATGTATGTGCCCTGCGAAAAGGCATCTTGAGTCCCCACCACAAGTACCTCCAGCAAAAGAAGGCAAAATTCAGTCCTAACGCCAATAGCCAGAGATTACCTGCCTATCCCAGAAAGTGAACTGCACATATGAAAAGATCACCCAGAACAACTTGCCCGAATATATTCAATAAACTTACCTAAAATAGCTATGCCTGTACTCAAAAAAGCATTGGTAAAAATGAAAACAACCATTTGAAGGTCCCATCAGAAGGATCCTACATATTTACTCAGGAAAATATAATGTAGAAATGTTTCATACTAACACACCCCTTAATGAAGAGACCTTACTCCCACCAGTCAGTCTGTCATCTCTTAGACAGTATGCAAAGGTGGCAAGAAGTGTCTTCTGCTATCATTTACTGTTTCAGGAGATATGTCATCAGGCAGTCCCTCAGGAGTATTGCTGCTATTAATAATTATAGCTTAAGGATCCAATCCTACAAAGGACTAAGCACCTCAGTGAGAAGTCAAGAGGCACAAAGAACTATTGAAAGGCTGAGCACCGTCCTGGATCAGGCCCTTCAGTACTTGTAGTAAGCACTTGAATCACTCTCATGGTACAATGAGCAGTCAGTGCGATGCAGTAAATCATAGCACATGTAAAAGGTTTTCTTGAATAAATGGTTGTATTAATAATATCCAATTTAATTAGCAAAAAAACATATTGAAACATGTCAGAGAAAATATGGCAAGGTAATCTCCACAATATACAGCATCTGACGAGTTAACTGTGTATTATGAAGATGGGTGACTATAACCAAAATATAGAGGTATCCATTCCAATAGGCTGTATGACAAGTAGTCTATTGTTTCATTAATTTCTACTTTTAAAAGTTAATTTCTTCACTTTTTAGTATTAGTCATGTATTATGAGAATTAACATAAAGGTGATGATAATGCATGATCTTTATATGCCATCTTATTAAAATGAAGCTATTTTTAATACTTTTAAGAGGCCTATCAGAAAACACAATTTATATCCTCAAAGTATATTTTGTCAGTTTCAAGTATAATTTTTGCATTCATATTCTTTTATGAATTTTAATGGAGACACTTAAATTGTAATTATTCCTCTCAGCTCAAATGCAGGTAACAAATGGAATTCAATCAGTGTTTGCGCATAATGACCATCATTAAGAGAGAAATAATAATGACATTCTCTCTGCATTAAACTTGCAGACTCTTTACACAATGATCTGAATCCCATTATTGATCTCCATGGAGATATGCAATTGTCACCTATTCTGCATAATATCTGAATGTTAAATACATTTGTTTGGAACAAATATTTTAATGAATACAGTCAGTTCCACTTAATTAACTATCTGATAACTGAATATTTTTGCTTAATAATTGAACATGGAACATCAAAATTGTCCTATTTTTTAATCAAATGCACTTGAGATTAGACACAGACATTCATTTAAATGTTTGTAAAACGTACATATAGTTTAAAATTTCCATTAGATTTCTTTAAAGAATACATATTAAGATACTGGCAAAGTATTTCAAAATCACTTTTTTCCTCCCTTTGTTTTTAATAAACCTTGTGAAAGCTTCAAACTGAAAACATTTTTCTTCTGAAACTCTCTCTTTCCTTTTGTGGAAAGCTATCTCACAAATAGGTTTACTACCAAAAGGTTGTTCATGAAGGTCTGAATACTGTCACTGAGCTTCTCTGATGTCTTCTGAGAAACAAGCACTGAATTATTTGTTTTGAGAACCAGATGGCTACAGTTATTTAGATTTTGTATACGTACATAAGAAATGAAGAGCTAAGAAAGTGGGGTTTACATCTTTCAGACCTACCAGTGTTGAAAAAGACAACCACAGTCATTTTTGCTCAGGTCAGCGTTCTGAAATTAAAAAAAAAGAAAACATCCTTAAATGTAAAACAACGAACCAAAGTTTTTGTACATCTGTTATATTACACTGATAAAAATGTCTTACTGATTCTAAATTTAGAAGTTAGGGGTTTTAGCTGTAACAGATATTGCTGAATCCAACACTGTCTGAATAAATAAGGCACCTGAAACTAAAGAGAGTAATCCCAATTGGCATTCGGAGAACCTACCTCTGGAGGCAGCCATCTTGTTAAAAGGAGCACTTTTGGTGGCACTGGCGATGGGAGAGGCTAGTAAAAGATGCCTTAGAGGAAAGTATGAGAAATCCCAGGGTGGATAATTAAAAAATAACTTGGCCATAGGGGAAGTTTCTTCCCTTTCTCAGTAGTTGGCTAATGCTGTGAAACAATAGGAGCTGTATACTTTATTTGAAAAAACACTGAAACAGTAGATTTTTTCATTATCCATGTAAATGCCTATTTCTTTATTAGAATCCTGCTGAGCTCTTGGCCTCAATGATGTCTTATGGCAATACATTCTGCCATATCTCTACAGTTTGTAAAAATCTTCATTTACTAGGAGAAAGGATAAAGAAATGGACTGATTTACATTCTCGATATCATTCATTATTTTATTTATCATAATCCTTTGTATGTGTCTCCTCTTCAGAGCTCAGGGTTTCAGAATTCTTAATCTTTCCACATTTCTATTCTTATTTTCAGGCCACTTAGAGGGATTTGAAAAACCTTCCTTTCA
>VXBO01009032.1:483495-525995 GCA_013400135.1 Rhinoptilus africanus
TGGCATAGTTCTACAATAGTAGAACTACATAGTCTCCAGAGATCAAGTGTTTTTTATGTAGTTCACAAAGTTAAATACTGAATAATTTGTTAATACAATATTTTCATCAAGTACACATTCACATACTTTTCCTGTTGAAAATTCTTAGATATTATGAAGAAAATTTTCATGAAAACTTGTATTTTTAAAATTCCTTTTTGCAAAATCATCAACAGTCTTGATAAAGGTACTAATGTGAAACTCCTGAACCTAGTGTTCACTGCAGAAGCTTTCAGATAAAATAGAGCTCACAGAATACTGAGGGTATAAATATACAGTATGTTAATAGCGAACCTGACAGGATAAATCCTCTTTTATGGTTTCAGGTTTTTAATAAAATCTGTTGCCTTTTATTAATTCAGATGATGATTTATCAAACTAATTGCTATAACAAATGCCATTAAGATGATGATTAACAAGAAGTAAAATCAAAACAGTGTTTTCTGTTGGACATTTGATTCTTTTCATATATAATAAAGTCTCTCGAGAAAAGGAGGGTACCATTAAATGTTGCCATATTTTTCAACATATGCAAACAGGGAGGGAAGTCAGCTGTTGCTATTTAATTGTTTGAACCTCCTCATTGAAGAGAAGGGGAAGAAATACAAATTTAGATTAAGAAATTAATGTTTCTTATTCTCACCTTTAAGGCCCATGACAGATCTATACATTTCTTCTCTTTTGTTTCTTAATACATCATCTTTGCCTTGCTATTTTAAGAATCACACTGATCCTGTTTGCTTTTCCCCAAACTATCTTAATTCCTGCCTCCATGACATCTCAGTTACGGGAAACGCTTTAATTTAAAACCTGCAAAAGTATCTTGACATCACTCAAAAATTATATCTTAATGCTTCCTACAAGATGTTAGCTCATTAGGAGACAAGATGAGAAGAATTAGATATAGTTTATTTTAAAATCAGATGCAAGATTTGCAAGACTGTGAATTTACACTCAGACGAGAATGCAGTATATCTCAAACTGTGAATGTATGGATTTCACAGTGTAAGTTCTCATATATAAGTATAAATATATATACCTATACAGACAGACACATATTTAAGTGATTTTCTGTTATATTACACTACTACCTTTAGAGATAGCTTCTCATCTTAGTCTGTGAACTCTTTGGAATAGAGAATATTCCTTATATGCTTATGCATTTCTCTGGGCAATTAGACTACGACTCTTTACAGAGATCAGAGCACATTGCTACAATCACAAAAAGTATTTTTTTGTATACGTTTTTGCCTTAAATCACTCGTCTGTTTCCAGGAATTTATATGTATTTATTATTTATTATTATATGTATATTACTATGCATAAAATTGGATATATATATTTTAAAAGGTTTATGTACCACACATTTGTACATACAATTCTACCAGCACAGAAACATTTGCTATCTCTGGTACACCTACATACATGCATGATACAAAGGCATTATTGTACCTGTAAGGTCAGATATTCAAGCTTTCTTGCCATGAAAACTGTTGCCTTTAGAGCCAACTGTGATAAAAGCTTTTGTTTACCTTGAGAAATGTAGCAAAAGGAAAAATTAACATATGAAATTTTGTGGATTCTAGAGACAAAGTGAAGGACATTGTAGCATCATATGGTGACCACATGGATCTCATTAAAACCATTCTCTGACAGGCTTCTGCAATCACGGTCTACCCATTTAAACTCCTTTATGCAGCATAAATGTCTTATTCTATTACAGAAAGTGCTACTCTGAAAGTTTGGTGACAATAACACTGAAGACCGAAATAACATTATATGGTACACTACCAGTGAGATGTAAATGGTAGGTAATAGAATCTATGATTAAATACTTGCTTAACTACCTAATTACTTGATTAACGTTTTGCCATGTTTCTTAGCCTGTAATTTTTGTGAAGAAATAGCTATGCATTTGCAATCCTGCAGAAATCTTATAGCAAAGTCACAGATAAAAGTACCTGTGGCAGCCTCTTAGCCTATATTCAGATTGTCATTTCCTAAGAAAAATTTAGGACAATTTCATTATTTCTTTTTAAGTTTAATTACTAATGATGAGTAGTCCAAGTAATCACAGCTCTTAACTGACAATGATGCATACCACTGTCATTTAAAAAAACCTTTTGTATTATTGACCAGGAGATCGCATTGATTCTTAAACATAAGGTCAGTTTATCTGCATACTAAGAAGCATTGCAAGATGTGATACGCTTAGTGAACAACAACATATAAAACATGAAAAGAAAATATACTGCCCCTTCATTTGAGAGTATCTCCATTTATAACAACAGTGGACTGGCCACCTATAGATCTAGACTAATTTTTCCCATTGTCACACCAGCAAAGAAAATCTAGCCTTCTGGGAAAGGCTGTTGAGACTGAGTGAACTCTTTAGGTATGATTTACAAAAAAAGAAGTGAAGTGCCTGTGTTTAAGACATTAACACTTTTTTTGAAGAGTTATAGAGTATCTCCATCACAAATTTTCACGGTTAATGTCAAGGAAAGAAGAATTTGCTTTAGGTCACTTATAAGTGGGCATATACAGCAGCAAAAAAAGTCTACTCGGAATTCATGCAAATAAAAGAAAGGAAGAAAGTAACACACTAAGAAAGAGCCTTCTGAACTGTGCAGTAAGATTCAGACAGTGCCTTAATTTTTGTAGAAGCTTTATGGTTAGAGTGCACTCTGATATTAAAAATGTATAACAATAAAACATAAAACCATTTCCTTATTGCTGGCATTTATGCAAAACCACTTACAACCATTCAAAATATTAATATCCTTTCCTACCTAGCAATTAATGCTACAGTTTGGATTCAGTACTCCACGCACTAGAAAACAGCATTGCCACAGTGCAATGACCCACTGTACTTAATTACACAACAAAGTTCTTGACTTTAAATCACAGAAATGAAAAGTCAGGTTTAGGTTTCCCTGTAAAATCATGTCAAAATCCATAAACAATTTTAAATGTACGTACCGTGTACACTAGAGAGCAATTTGGAAAGTCAGAGATATGTTTCATAGAATCACAGAATCAAACAATGATAGGGGTTGGAAGGGACCTCAGTAGATCATCTAGTCCAACCCCCTGCCAGAGCAGGGCCACCTTAGAGCAGGTTGCACAGGAACCCGTCCAGGTGGGTTTTGAATGTCTCCAGAGACGGAGACTCCACCACCTCCCTGGGCAGCTTGTTCCAGTGCTCTGCCACCCTCAAGGTAAAGAAGTTCCTCCTCATGTTTAGGTGGAACTTCCTATGCTCAAGTTTGTGCCCATTACCCCTTGTCCTATCACTGGGCACCACTGAAAAGAGCCTGGCCCCATCCTCCTGACACCCATCCTTTAAGTATTTATAAGTGTTGATTAGGTCCCTCCTCAGCTGTTTTTTTTTCCAGACTAAAGAGACCCAATTCCCTCAGCCTTTCTTCTTAAGAGAGGTGTTTCAGTCCCCTCATCATCTTGGTAGCCCTTTGCTGCACCCTCTCCAGCAGTTCCCTGTCCTTCTTGAGCTGGGGAGCCCAGAACTGGACACAGTACTCCAGGTGGGGCCTCACCAAGGCAGAGTAGAGGGGGAGGATGACCTCCCTCGACCTGCTGGCCACACTCTTCTTGATGCACCCCAGGATGCCATTGGCCTTCTTGGCCACAAGGGCACATTGCTGGCTCATGGTCATCCTGTTGTCCACCAGGACTCCCAGGTCCCTTTCCTCAGAGCTGCTCTCCAGCAGGTCAGCTCCCAACCTGTACTGGTGCAGGGGGTTATTCCTCCCCAGGTGCAGCACCCTACACTTGCCCTTATTGAATTTCATAAGGTTCCTCTCCGCCCAGCTCTCCAGCCTGTCCAGGTCTCTCTGGATGGCGGCACAGCCTTCTGGGGTGTCAGCCACCCCTCCCAGCTTTGTGTCATCAGCAAACTTGCTGAGGGTGCACTCTATCCCCTCATCCAGGTCATTGATGAATATATTGAAGAGCACTGGGCCCAGTACTGACCCCTGGGGAACACCGCTCATCACTGACCTCCAGCTAGACTCCACGCCCCTAATCACAACCCTCTGGGCTCTGTCCTTCAACCAGTTTTCTATCCACCTCACTGTCCATTCATCTAACCCACTCTTCCTAAGCTTCCCTAGGAGGATGCTGTGGGAGACCGTGTCAAACGCCTTGCTGAAGTCAAGGTAGACCACATCGACCGCTCTCCCCTCATCCATCCATCCAGTCACACCATCATAGAAGGCGATCAGATTAGTCAGGCATGATTTCCCCTTGGTGAATCCATGCTGAGTACTTCTGATGGCCTTCTTTTCCTCCATATGCTTTGAGATGACGCCCAGAACGAGCTGTTCCATCATCTTTCCAGGGATGGAGGTGAGGCTGACCGGCCTGTAGTTCCCCGGGTCCTCCTTCTTGCCCTTTTTGAAGACTGGAGTGACATTGGCTTTCCTCCAGTCTTCAGGCACCTCGCCTGCTCTCCAGGACCTTTCAAAGATGGTGGAGAGTGGCCCAGCAATGACTTCCGCCAGCTCCCTCAGCACTCTCGGGTGCATCCCATCAGGACCCATGGACTTCTGAATGTCTAATTGACCTAAATGATCCCTCACTTGATCCTCCTCAATCCAGGGGAAGCCTTCCTCTTTCCCCCTTACCTTCTCCAAGGCCTGGGGCTCTTGAGGGCTAGGCTGGGCAGGAAAGACCGAAGCAAAGAAGGCATTCAATAACTCTGCCTTCTCTACATCCTCCGTCACCATGGCTCCTGTCTCATTCAACAGTGGGTCCACAACTTCTCTGGTCTTCCTTTTGCCTCCAATATACTTGAAGAATCCCTTCCTGTTGAGCTTGAAATTACAGTATGTTTCTTGAAATTACAGTATGCCAATTTTTACTACTAATTTTTACTAAGTAGATTATTAGTAGAAAAAATGTTATGCATGTTTTTAAAGAAGGACAGAATAAGCATGTGCTCTCAATTGTCTGTAAAGAGAAATATGTATGTACTGTTTTCATTTCCCTGTGTACTACTTTACTGACCTTTAGGCCTCAGTCCCTCATTTGACTTGCACAGAGATAGTTTCTTAGGAAGATCAGTGAACAATTACACTGTCAAAGAATAAGCAAATAAATAGAGTAAGTGGCTTCCTATTTAAGCTTTTACACCAAATAGAATCCAAATTTAGTCTTGGCTTTATTACCAAGCATGCCCAAGAGAACAGTTACATGTAGTGTACAGGCACAGATTCTTCTGAGTTGAATTAAAATTTAACTGTATTATTTCCAGCAGCAACCCAAAGCTTCAGTGTCATAGCAGAGTATGGAATAAAGACATCATTTGTTATCTCGCAGAACACCAGGATGTTGGCTTTAAGTGTCATAGTTTTACTAATTGGGTTTTGTGCAAATTTCAGCTGTTTGAGTGTGGTAAACTAGAGAAATCTTTGTCTCTATTTTGGTTTGAGTTATGACTTACAGCCAATTTTTTTCTCCAGATCCATGCGCACAGATGTAACTGAAGCTGACTGGATTCAAAGGTGAAATTTCGACCATATTTTTTCATAGTTTGAGCATAGTTTTTCAAGCACATTCCTTGCAGTATCAGAAGACCCAACCAAAAGAATGATTTAGTCATTCTACCTGGTCTTCCTGTTTTCTTCTGTGTACTAAACTTCAGCCTATGATTTAGAAGATGTATCACATTATATCACATTGGAAACTTTTTAATTGGCAAGTCTTCTACTTTGTTCAAAAGACAATTGGAAAATAAAGCTTCTTTAAACCTGTGCACTTGCAATGTTTGAACCCCACACTTTACAAGGTAAAATCTTTCTTAACTAAGGCATCTCATCTGATTCCAACAAAAGAAAGTAATTTGGACTCTATGGATAGTGAATGACTGATATTCACATGGAATAATACAAGAACAAGAGATCCAGACTCATTCTATCAACATGACAAACAAGTTTAAACCAGTTTTCTTAAACAGTTTTGATTGCTTTCTTTAGGATTTGATGGGAACAGACATTGAAGAAGATCCATTTCTAATGCAGCATTTTGAATTGATCCATTTTAATATGTCTTGAGATTAACCAGAAAAACTTCCAAGTTTTACTATCAGTCAGACTTCTTAAATTGTGATAAAAATCAGTCTAGTCATTGGAGGCTCAGTTACATACAAGTGAATATTAAAAGGTTGAAATTAAGTATTACCTATTATTCCAATTTTGTCAGTTGTAACCCATCTCAACATGACCCTTTTGTTCTAAGAAAGAATTTGGGAATTCTGAAATAACCTTGAAATCTACCTCTTAACTCAATGTGGCAGAAATATATTTTGTTGATTTCTTATACCTACCTCACTGTTGCTTTTTTCAGTTTGAGAAACTGGCTCTAAAAGATGCAAAATTCTAGCTAGAGAAGGAATGCCTTTGGTTTGGCAATGTTGAACTGTATTTGTTCATGGGTTGGTCAAACATTTATTTAATGTTTGATTCAGTAAGCACAGTCAGAAGCTGCAGATCCAGCATACAGCCTCTAGCCTGGAAAACTTTGTACTTAGGCCCAGGGGTATATTTTGTTTTTAACTGTCCAGAAATATTTCCACTATGTTTGTTAGAATTTTGCATGAATTTTTGCATTATCCCACTGATATATACACGCTCTGCATTCAATGTTACAAAGTGTTACTATCATGCACTGTAGCATCTTATTCCCTAGGAATAGTTATGTCCACGCTCATTTGCTGAATGGTTGGGCAGTTTACTCTCATTATTTTTAAACTAGATGTATGTCTAATGTCTGTATTTTGAAAGTATTAATAAATAAATAGATTACTCACAAAAAACTACTAGTCACTTCATATGGTATTTTACTGTGGATAGTAAATTACTATGACTATTATTGTTTTTATATTTACTGATTCCTGAAGTAGCCGCTGATTCGTCCGTCCCTGCAGTGGTGCTACAGGTGCTTCAGCAGTGACCAAATGATTCTCATGTCTTTCTGTAAATAACCTTGCCTGAAGAGATCCTGGAATTACTGTTTGAAGACCCCAAAGCAAACACTTATTCTCAAGAGACAGTTCTGATATAGGATATAATGTTTCAACAGAATCTCTGACAAATGGTTGATGTGAAATAAAGCACATTTGAGGGCGGGAAGTGGCGGGGGGTGGGGGGGAAATGCTTTTTCTCCTTGGCCATTTGACATACTATAAAACATAAAGTTAGAAATGAAGGATTCCAAAACATAATTGTTCTATTTTGCTGCCTGTTCTAAAAAACAAATACATTGATGATGATGATGACACTAATATTAAGAAAAATCTTATTGTAATATCTGCCACTAAAAACTTCCTAACCTGAGCTTCAGAGTACATGTGTGCCTGAAAATGAGGTCAGAACTGCAAAGGTTTTGTGGTGACAGGGCACCTCAAAAGTCTCACCTGGAGAACTACGGATTACTGAAAGCATATTGGTTGCAAGCACATACCTGAATTAATGCCAGATTCAAGACTTCAGACTTGCTGCTTTCCACCTGCCTTTCCTCTGCTTCTGAGGAGCCTGTCTCAATGGAGGAAGGAGGAGGAACACAGGAGAAGTGCAAGTTTATCTGTGGTACTCTTACTTGGTTGAAAAAGTTCTGTGGGTGATCAAAGTCTTTAGGAATTTAAAATTAAAGTCTCAAACCACTGATTACAAACCTCAGGTCCAGAGTCTGTAGTTTTACTCCTCTACAGTTCTGAAAACCTCTAAAAAAGCCTATTTATTTCTATAAATAGTAAAATAAAAAGTAACATAAATACAAATGCAATACACATGAAAGATCAGCAAGCTACAAAAAATGTACTTAATAAAGAACTTAAATATCTAGTATTTGAGTGATGTAGGTGCCCAGTAGCAAATTATATCATAATGAGGTGTACTTTAGGGAAAAAAAAAGCAACAAAGTGAGAATATAACACATATATATGGATAAAAACAAAACAAAAGAAAGGTTACAACGAAAAAAAAAAGCATGTTAGCATTAAGAAGCAATTTAGGAAGGATACATGAAGACTAAGAATTCCTGTTTATTCTTATGAAATCAATAGTAGTAGCTTCACAAGGAAATGGAAGCAGGATTATATATTTTATTCAGAACAAGAAAGCATAGAGTACAGGACTGCAGAAAAACTGAATCCCCTCCACTAACTCAATGGGGGATTATTCAGTGTGCCAGAACAATATATTCCAAACAAAATAAACTCATATGACATTGAAATTAAAATGATACTTAATATTTTATCCCTTTCAAAATAAGAAACATTTGAGAATAGATGTGAAACATTTTTCATTCATTTCCTCTAATAAATGTTGCACTAATTTTGTAGGAGGAGGTGTTGAATTTACAACCAGAAGAGCACTACATAACACATCTATCAGTTTTTAGGATACTACCTTTGTCTAAAACAGGACATTTCCAACTTACAAGAAGCTGACACAATCTGTGGCACATATGGGATAGAAGACTACTATTAGAGATCTAAGAAAGAATTTTGCTGTTTAAATCTTTACATAACTTTTGCTCTCTTGCCTGATTTAGCCTGGTCTAAATCTGTATTGAAAGTTTTTTCCTGTCTCTGTCATCTCCCAGCTTCATGAAAATCTCCCTGCATAAGTCTTAGTATGCTGCTCTAGGAACTATTTCTCTGTCACCCAAATCTGGAACAGGTTTTTTATTTTTGCTCATTCTTTCTATAGCACCTTTCTTTGAAAGGAAACATCACAGGAGTGGGCTTGCAATTTGTTTCAATTATTTGCTTGTAGTTTTTTGTTCCAAACAATTTGCTTGCAATTATTTGTTCCAAATAATCCTTTCACTGTTTGTGGAAAAAGTTATATGGCAAAGGAAGTGAGATGCGTGTATCGGTCCGTTCTTCCAGCAAAATCCTTTACCAGTTGCCGTGGTTTAACCCCAGCTGGCAATTAGGACCACACAGAACAGTAATGGAAGAGAAAATAATAATTATGGTAAAAGAATATGCAAAATAAGTGATGTGATGCAACTGTTCACCAGCTTGCGATAGATTGCCCAGTCCATCCTAAGCAGCAATCGTGGATCCCTGACCCCCAGCCAACCCCCATTTATATACTGAGCATGACATCTATGGTATGGAATATACCTTTGGCCAGCTTCTCCTGTCTGTGCTCCCTCTCAGCTTCTATGGGAAGCTGAAAAAGTCCTTGACTGCTTATCAACAACTAGAAACATTACTGTGTTATCAACATTATTCTCATCCTAAACCCAAAACATAGCACTATATGTGCTCATAAGAAAATTAACTATATCCCAGCTGAAACCAGAACACCACCTGAACAGAAGGCAATTTTCATACAGTATTAATGTAATGTCAGCAAATATTTTCCCACAGCTAAATGCTTTATAACTTTCCAGTATTACAACAGCAAGATGTTTCTAGTCCGCCCCAATATCTGAGAGGAATACTACAACCTACGATATTTCTGCAGTCCCCATCCATTTTCTTCCAAGATACCATTGAATAAGCAGGGTATGGCTGCCTCCCTTAACAACAGGGTTATGAAACCACTGAAAAATTTGTTTAAAATTTCCCTTTTTCCTACAGGGCAAAGCTACACAAGTTCCTTACAGAAGGTTTCTCCTTTCCAAAGGAAGTTGATGTGTGACTTAGACTCAAGGCGAATAGTCTGATAGAGTACTGCATGAGCTGAATTTTCAGTTTAAAAAAACCCCAACAACCAACCAAAAAAACCGATACCCAGGAGTCAATAGAAGGAATAGTAGAAGGTCAGGCTGTAAGTACACTGACAAGTCTGGATCAGGAAATACTACAGGGGAGGGGAATGGGAGTATTGCAGCTTAATATGCCAATCTTTAGCTGTGCAATTCCCATAGGGTGTATTCTGCCGTCGTTACTCATGTCAAGTAATATATTATGTTATAAGGTATTCCCACTGACTTCAATTTCCGTTGATTTCATCCTACCTAGTCATAGATAGGAAATTCTTCAACATCAGAAAGTGTAACAGATAGAGGCCCTTGGCTCAGCTTGAGATACCTGTAGTTCCTCAACCCATGATAGATACATACAAAATATATATATGGTAGTTATATTTTTCATTCACTGATTTCAGTGCTATTTTCGGAATATATTTCTCAGCCTAAATAAATCTGGCTTTTAGAGATTAATGAAACATTAAAGCTTAAACTGTGAAGTGTGTGTTTATACTGGAGATCTCTCATACATACTGAGAGAAAAAAAAAAAAAATTACCTAAAAAAGAAAGGACAACGCACCGAAGTCCCCTTCCAGTGATTCTGAATTTAGCGCTCTATGAAAAGAAAAGGACTGGAGCATATCTGATCTACTTATATGTCTGGAGTCTAGCACTTGTACACATTATTAAAATATGGCTTAATAGTTTTCAGAATTGACCGAAGTGTTCTTGTTGGTTACTTTTTTCACTTTTTAAGTTGAAAGATGTCAAGAAGCTTTAGTCATCCTGTTGCTTCTCCAAGCAGAATTAACACTCATCAACCAACATTAGCAGTGCCATAACAGGTTGGACGACGGTCATGTGGGGAAGAAAACCTGGGCCATGAGAAAGCAAGCTGCAGAAGCAATATCAAGACATCAGGAGTTCTACTACAGGGCAACTGAATTAAATTGTAAAGAAAACCAAATCTTTGGAAGAGATATCCTTATGGGAATTGATGTCAAAAAGTCACTGTTCTTGCAGCCATGTAGTCAAATAGGCTTATCACAGCAGGTAAAGCTCTTCCAAAGACATATGAGTTATCATAATTCTCCTCTTTTCCCCTTGGAAGAAGGTGAGGTATTCTTGATGAAATTGCTTCGGTTTCAAATAATAATATAAAAAAAATCAGTCTAAGATTGTTCCAGAGTTTAGAGAGCACTTAAATGTATCTCCCATACTAGTAAGGTAAATGCAGAGCTGTTTTACTGCTACAATTTCATGGGTTTTGAATTAACATAAAGAGTTGGAATTATTCAAAGATGGAAGTTAGCATTAGTGCTGGAGCCTAATTAAGCTTACCTAAGCAGTTATACTCTTGTTTTGTTTTTAGCATGGGAGAAACAGGATGCTTTGTTGTGTAATTAAGAACAGTAGGCCACTACACAATGTTGGCAAAGCTGTTTTCCATTGTAAGAATTGCACAGTGTCCTCTACTGCACAGCATTTATTGCTAGATGGGAAAGGAGATTTTGAATAATGTAAGTGGTTTTGCATCAATGCTAGCAATCAGGCAATAATTTTATGTCTTATCAGTATACATTTTTAATAATCTTGGGACTTCTGTCTGCCAATAAAGGATAATCTGTAATAGAGCTGAAAAAATACCTGGACCCTGCTGGTTGTCTGCACTCTAACCTGTGTGCCTTTACTTGAGTGTTTTTCCTCTTCCCGGTAAACAGAGACTCTAAACTGACTTGTCTTTATTTATTCATTACAATTTTGTTTTTGTAATATTGCAGTCATGATACTAAAAAAAATCAGATGTGCACAAAATGATATTTTTTCTGTTTTTCTGAATTTTTGGTCATTCTTGGATAATGTTTTCAAGCTGTTCTCCACAGCTATGAAAGCTAGAAGCATGCACATTTTTAAATGAAAGGTGAGACTCTCTTGTTATCACTTGTGTCCAGCAGCTGGTGCTTCAAGTACAGCATTAAACACTGCAAGACTTACGATAAAGCAGCAAGAGCTGGCAGGAATGGGTTTATTTGGGAATATGGGTTATTGGTAAAGAATAATGTTCAGCATTGGCTTAAAAGAGAGGTTCAGTGTGGGATGGGATTTGGTTTCTGTGAGTGTTTTCTAAAGCCACTGTAAGGAGCTTGACAATGTCTGTTTCCAAATGATTTTTTTGTTGTTGCTAAAGCAAAAAAGATACATAGAAAGGACTTACAAATGCCGTCAAAGGCATAGAATCAGCATAGAATCAGCATACTAGCACACTAAAAAGGAAAGTATTTAATTCCTCTCTCTCATTTTGCTTTGTGATCAGACATTTAATAGCTATGTGCAACAACAGAATGTAAACGTGGTTGGAAAAGACTGTTTCACTTTCATTTTTTAAGTCCAGGGAGTATGAGGTTGGTTTTGCGTATCTGTAGGCACAGCAAATTGTGAATTATGGGGGGGCAGGGCAGAATCAGCCCGTGAATTCTACAAGGTAACACTTTGTACTTATCAGAAGACTAAAACATAGTGTGTAAGAGTAGTTTCAATTATGGTACACTGAAAGATACATTTCCTAGCAAAATAACCTCAGGCATAAGAGGAGGAAAAAAACCACTTCCTTGGGCCATGTTCTAACCCTCCTTACATTGCGTTTATTGGTGAGGGTATGGGGATTGTCTAGGGATTTGTTAAAATTAACTTACTTGCTAATTTTTGCTGTTCTGTTTGCCTGTGCTCGTAGGGGATGCCATTTCAGTTGGAGGAAGGTGGGAAGAAGGAATGGTTAATCTTGCCTCCAATTGTGCTACTTAGAAGGTCAAATTTGTCAGTGAAGTTTAACACTGATCTTGGCTTTTAAGCTATATCCATTCCTGTTCCCACCATTTCCTTCTTTCCTGTGGCCTCACCACAAATGTTTTTTAAAAAGATGTTTCAAGTGTCTAAGATATACTTAAGCAGGTAACATCTGACTACTAGAAGATAATTGTCGGTATGTTATTCACTTGTGGACTTCAATAAACTCTTTTACGCATATGTATCCATGCAGCAAAATACTTACATTTAGATATAAACTTAAAGATCTCTGAGAAATAAAGAATTACTTGCCTGCCTAAAATTAGCCATGCTCTTGGGCATTTTTCTGAACCAGGCCCCAAAATGAATTTGAAAAGCTAAATCCAATGCTCCTCTTTTTATGCTTTCAATTTTGTGCCTATAGTCATCCACAAAGGGAAAATTGTAGAGACATTTAAGCACAGTTTAAAGTTCTAGATGGCTGACTCGTAAGCACAATTTTGTTTGTTATTTTGGCTTTGTTACTGTTAGGATCCAGTCATGGAGATCTGCTAGGGCCAATAATCCTTTCTTAAAGTTTGTCCTTTAGTTAGAAGAAAACAACTGCATCTTAATCATCATGGAAAATCTGGACTGAGTGCTGCTTATAAATGATTGATTTTTCCTATTACCAAACAGTGTATGTCACATACGATTATCAGAAATACTTACTGACTTTAAAATAAATATTATCTGGAATTTGGAAGACCTCAATTTACAGTTGCCCTTGTCAAATATTTTGACTAACTCCCTTATATCAAGAGGAGTGACTTGTGCTGTACTAGTCTATGAAATCTATAGACACTATCACCTTCCAGTCCAGACTGGACAAGATAACTTTGAAGATTAGTAGTTCAATATCCCTCTCTCTCTTTTCTTCTCTTTAAAAATTTTTGTTCTTTCTTTTCCACCCAAAGGGACACTGGCAACCTTTCATATGTTCATCTAGAAAAACTCAACAATTTTTATTTTTCTTTAAACCTATCTAGTTTGATGCCCACATTTTTATTAAACACAAACTATTTCATATAACTTTTGCCACGAGCAAAATAGCGCATAGTATAACTCCTCCATAATGGAATCATTTAAAATCATGACTTATTCCAGGTCTAAGGCAACTGTACATTATTTTTATCTGTTTCTGCTATCCTTGACACAGGCATGGGAGTCAGGTACTTAAGCTCCTACACCACAGGATTTCAACTGGGATAGTTTACCTATAAGATATCTCTTCCTCTTAAATTTAAGGCTATTTCATTCATGAGCTGAAGTCGTTTTTTCCCCAAAGCCAGGTGGATTACACAATGTCAGAAAGGAGAGCAAATAACAAGCTGGTAATTTAGCCAGTATGTCAACAATAAAATAAAAGCCAAAACAAAAATGAAAAGGGTTTTGTTCTAGATAACAAACTTTCTATCATAATAAATATACTGTTCTGAATTTCAAAATATTACAGAAGCATAAAGAATCTCAAAATAAAAACTAAAACTAAGTAAACTTGTAGGCACACATATCTGTTGTAAATTTCTGGAGTGAGACACTTCCATTTCGTCTTCAAAGTCTAATGTTAAATGTAGAGGGAAGCCATTAATGTCCCTTCATTTATAAATGATGACTGCTGTTACATAATGCTTCAAAGCCATTTTTAAGCCATTTAAGCTTTTTCAATTTGCACTAAATATCTACCAAGAGATTATAGTTTAGAATTTAGAGCAATATTTAAACTGATATCATATACTTAATTTTAAATAAATTTTAGTATAAAAAAATACAGTTTCTCAAGATATATGTCACAGGATTTCCCTCTTCTGATCATTCAAAGAGCAAACAGAAGCTTTAAAGTTAAGTTCTTTGAGTTGTTCCTAAGCTATTAACTTCCATGATACCCAGAATATGGATGACCATAGGGACTGCAACACCAGCTATGACATGCTGAAAACTGGTTCTTACTTTTACAGACATAAACCCAATTATTTAAGAATTATTGTTACAGAACATTATTTTTTCAGTTATTTTAAAAGAAAAAAGTAACAAAATGCTTTGTTTCCTTGTTCTTCAAGAAACAAAAGAGATGATGATCTGGGAAAATATCTGCTAGGGCCACTTACCCTTCCTAGAGTGCTGAGTGGCTGGAAGGAGAAGGAGTTTTTAAAGGCATGGGTGCTTCTAGCAAACTTTTTTGTATTCTCCTCCTAATGGAGGAGAAATGTGAAATAGGTGTTCAGAACCAAATCCTGCTACAGGCAACATCCCAGTTATCTCTCAGCTACCCCTTTTCGCTCTGCATGTCTTTTCTCACTACATATATTTTTCAGTCTGAGAACTGATAGACCTCACTCTGAGTTCGAAACCACCTCATAGAGGTTACTCTACCATTTTCAGATAAAATGGAAAGATACTTCTTTCCATTATAGTTGTTAATACTCTTAAGCTTTTTAAGCTTTTTTGGGCAGCAACAGTAAGTTCACATGTTTGCATAGTGCCTCTGGCAACTACTATATTATACTGAATAAAAATGATGGAGAGAGAACTTCTGCTGAAAAACACTGTCTTCATCATGCTGCCTGCTCTGGATTTTTTTCAGTATTTACTATAATAAAACAACCTTAGAGTGGGCACTGTGTCAGAAGTCAAAGGGATAATGACGATATGCCTATGAACAAGGAGTATTTTGCTGAGAGCCAAACCTCTTTCCAAGCTGGTACTAAGTGAATCTCAAGTAGAAATTCTCATACAATTTTTATGACTGAGGAGGACCACTATCCCAGTAACTCTTGACTTTAACATTATAATTTGAAATTCAGTTATTGCACATTTTAATATACAAAACAGTTTCCATGGAAATATAAAGTAGAATCGTTGGCCCATTTGAAACAAGCAGATGGTGAATGAAGAGGGAAGGATGGAGGCAGAGGCACTCATGTGGAATTTCTCCATTTTTTACCAGTTCACCAAGAAAATAACTGAAATCAGCATCAGCATTGCAGCCAACTTTTGGATAAGTTGGCTAGAAGGACATACAACAGTAATACTATTCTGCTGGCTTGTCTTGTACATATAGTAAATAATATGTTATATTTTCATCTAAACATTCTAAAACCTTTAAAAATAAGTCATAAGAGAGCATATACAGAAATACAGGATGTTTTCTTGCAGTCATGTTGTACTTACAGACAGACATGTAACAATATCTCACAATGAATTATTCATTTTTTGAAAGTAACCTCTGTTCCAGGAGGTCTCAATTTCCTCAAATGATTAACTATTCTAGAATCATATAATATCTCAAGTTGGAAGGGATCCATAAGGATCAAGTCCAACTTCCTGCTCCTTGCAGGACTACCTAAAACTACACTGTATGACTGTCGTCCAGATGCTCCTTGAACTCTGAGAGGCCTGGTGCCGTGACCACTTTGCTGGGGAGCCTGTTCCAGTGACTGACCACCATCTCAGTGAAGAACCTTTTCACAATATCCAATCTGAACTTCCACTGACGCAGCTTCATTCCATTTCCTCATGTCCTATTGTGGGCCACCAGAGAGAGGAGAGCAGCACCTCCCCCTCTGCTGCCCCCCGTGAGGAAGCTGTAGAGTGCCATGAGGTCACCCCTCAGCCTTCTCTTCTCCAAACTGAACAGATCAAGTGACCTCAGCTGCTCCTTGCAAATCTTGCCCTTGAAGTCTTTCACCATTGTGGTCGCCCTCCTCCTCTGGACACACTCTAATAGCTTGATGTCCTTCTTATGTTGAGGTGCCCAAAACCACACACAGTACTCAAGGTGGGGCCACACCAGTGCAGTGTAAAGTGGAACAGTGAGCTCCCTTGACCAACTAGCTATGCTGTGATTGATGCTCTGGACACGGTTGGTCCTTTGGCCTACCGGTGCACACTGTTGGCTCATATTCAACTTGCCATCAACCCAAACCCCCAGATCTCTTACCATAGGGCTGCTCTCCAGCCTCTTGTCCCCCAGTTTGTATATATAACCAGGATTGCCGCATCCCAGCTAGAGAACCCTGCACTTGCTGTTGTTAAATTTCATATGGTTGGTGATTGCCCAGCTCTCTAGTCTATCCAGATCTCTCTGTATGGCCTCTATACCCTCAAGGGAGTCCATAGCTCCTCCTAGTTTACTATTATCAGCAAACTTACTTAATGTACATTCAAATCCTGCATCCAGATCATTTATAAAAAGATTACAGAGTACTGACCCTAAAATTGAGCCCTTGATATTTTGGTAAATATCTTGGTCCATCTTTTATCTGTGGTTATATATATTTACAATTTGACTGAAATCAGAAAATTCAAATGGTATTTTGCCTTTTCTACAACTGGACAAACATGCAATCGTTTCTGCTATAAATAGTTCTGCATGCTTTGAAAGTAGTGTTCTGACAGCTTTGAATGAACTTGAGTGATGCATCAGCCAATGTGAACACAGGTTTATGAGTGTGGCTCTCATGATTCAGGACTCACCCTACGTTGGTGACTAGTTTTTATTTTCTGTTTTTTGCCAGAAACCACACTTGCTGCCAGAACATCCCATTGATGTCTTTCCTTTTTTCTGAGCCACAATCCTCCTCCTGTACTGGGAAAGGGGTGTTCAGTATCCTAATAGACCAAGCAGATTTAACAGTCTCTTTCCTCCACCTTTTTCACCAGTAACTTGATTTCAGTATTCACTGAAAATGACCACAACAGGTCATGAATGTGCTGAGCAAATTAATTTCAAAATCTAAACAAAGCCTTGATGCTGTTATCATTATTTAGCGTTTAACAACAGTTGTACAGGTTTGATTGCAATAATAAATTGTTGAGAAGAGCCATTATAAACTCCAGCAAGACATATTAGCTCAAGTATGCAGTAGTGAGAAGTGATGTAGCTAGAACAAATATAGTAAGTGGTAAGTAACAAAAGATGTTATTAATGTGTCTAGATCTGACGCAGGAATGTAGAAGAACTAAAGCACTGAGGTAGGGTCAAGGCCACCATGCTTTCACAAGAATCTGGGAAAAGCAGTGAGTTCAAAAGATTCCTCAATACAAATCTTTCTGATTTTGTTCCCTCATCGTATTTGCTTTTTGCTACATGTGACTCTCAGTTACCTGAATGCTTTTGCAGTATATAACATGTTAAGGTGTTGCCTTCAAGTTTTATTAATGCTTTCTAATCATTTTCTAGTTTCCTGATGAATTAGCCTGTCAAAACCACTTTTAACAGATAATATAATAATTGAGCATTGAACATCTGTTCAAATTTGTTGTGGATAAATACTGAATTGGAGACCCACAAAAATATAATTTATTATTGCTACTAGATGCTTTTTTGCAGTAAATAATTGCTACCTGGAAAATTTATTTACTTTTCTATTATTAAAAATGGACAGAGAATAATACAAAAAGTATGGACGACTCAATTCTGTAAAATCCTTGTCATGAAAAGATGGAATAAGTTTTTTGGTTTTGCTTTTCTTTCACTTGCCATTTTTGAGTGAGATTTTGGGGGAAATCCATTTTACATCAATATTTTTCAAGCCAATGTCTTGACTGTTTTTCTACCTTGGATAGATACGGGATTTGGTGCATAAATTCATCCTATTCTCTACAGAATTAGTCTTTTTTAGGTATACAAACTGAATATTTTCACATATTCTAAATTTAGATATGGTGTGAATACATCTGAAGTCTTGTTTTCTACAGATTGATTTACTCGTATTTTGCAACATCTCATAATTTAGAAATCACAAATTCCACATTTGGAAATGGCTTACATTTGTACAACAGAAAGTCTTGCTTTCTGAACAGCAGCTTCAGATTAACATTAGACATTGTGAAATCTCTTTCAAAATACATGTTAAACAATAAAGCTGAGAACATTTATATATAACAGTTTATATAGGGCTGCTAATCTAAATACAAATGCTGTGCTTCAAAAGCTCAGACCAGTTAGAAAAATGTTCTCTCTAAAGAATTTGAAAATTAAAATGCCTGCATGTTGAAACACATCTTAATTTAAAATGCTTAAAAATAAGTAGCAATCATCCTATTTTTCTGTGTGATACAATTATGGAATAACAAGGAGGAACATTTTTGAAGTATATTTAACAAGTAGCTTGTTTCAGCCTGGATATTAGCTTGATTTACCATCTGCAGAATTACCAATAACATGATGCATTTATTACCCGTAAAAGCTATTAGCAGGTCATTTTGTTCAGTTCATCATATGTGTCTTGAGACACAATCTGGCGTCTAACAGATTTTCATACATTGATGTCACAGAGAATCAGACTGTTCTTTAATTGATTGTTTCTTGCTAGACTACTTTGATTAAAACAGGTTGTGCTATTTGCTTTTAGTTCTACATTTCTCTACTTTAAATGCATGCCCAGGAAAGGCAGAAATTATTCTCATTTCCCTGGATTCGTCTAATTCAATGTGTATGTGATAATCCTTGTAATCAAGCTGTTTAAAAACCGTTCCAGTTATTCTAAACCCATTACTCCCTTCCCAATTAATACAATCTACACAATGTTTTAAAAGCTATTCATCTTTCCAGGCCAAGTTGTTAGAGGATTGTTAGATCTTAAGCCTTGGAGACATGAGTGCATACAGAGGAATGGCATCTGAAGAAAGTGTTTTTCCTTTAATTTACTGAGGGCAGACTCATAAGCTGGGCTCTAGCAGTAGGAAAAGAGGTAGCTGCTCTATATAACAGGAAACAGCAGAATATCTGTGGACATTTTGCTTGGTGCTTCATTTGAAAGTGTAGTCTCACCTGGTCCTCAAAGGCCAGTTCTATGCTCTGTGGGGAATAGAATGCCAATTATATGGTTTATATTTTTGTTTCTTCATGAATCAGCAATTTGAAATAAAAATGAAGGAAAAATAAAATAAAATAGTGCTACTTTTAAGTTTAGTAAGTGCAAAATTCTACCCCAAATGTTACAGTTAACAGAATTCAAGATATTATTTGAGCTGTCACAGAAGCATTTTTGTTTCTTTCTTTTTTTCATTTGGTGCTAAGACTCTCAGCTAATATTAATTGGTATAATTACCTAGCAATTAACAGACATGTCATCCTACATTGTCTAAGGATTTAATTTTTTTAATATTGAACTCTATTATCTGTTTATGCTAATAATATATAAAAACTTCACCCCATGCAAAAACACTATTCATGGTGAAGGTAAGGCTGAAGTGGTGCATAAAACTTTTGCCCTAAGATGCAGTTTATCCTGCATGACTTTTTTTCATGCTCTACCACTTCTGTTGTTTGTAATTATTATACATGTTTGTACCCAATGTGAATTGCCTTCAAATGTAAGGGGTACACCTACCTGTAGAAGGATGGATCATCTGTAAAACTAAGCTCCTGAAGACAGTGATATTTCATTCTTGCTTATGCAGTTTATAGCTTCTTTTGAATATGATGAATACAGAAAAATATGGAAAAAATATAAGGAAGTTAAACATAATTTCTTGGACATCTTTTGTATTGCTGAAATTATTGACTGTAATGTAAAATAGGATTTTCTATGTCTGTTATTACATACTACATAGAATAATTTGACTCCAGAGACAGACACTGCACTATTTATGGCTATGTGATAGAAAACACCTAAAGAGAGAAGAACTAAAAGATAATCAAAATGAGAGAGGGAGGAAGGAGGAGTGAAACTTGCATCAGGATGAGCTGCACTTTCCCCCATCATAAGGTCAATAGTCTCTTTCCCTGAAGCCTCAATTCCTGTTTCTAAGTAAAGTTATAGTAATACTAAGAGAACTCTTTAAGACTTTTTTATAAAGATTGTATGAACACAAAGGTACCACAAAAGCCTAGTGCTACCTCTGCTAACTAATCCTTTTGCATTACCGCGCTTACTGCATACATATGTAAATAGAAGACACCATGGTTGGTAAGAGGTTGCATTAAAGTTTAGAAGTATCTTAGTCTCTAGTTAAAGAGAATGGAAATTAGCCACATGAGATGAAAAAAATCAATTCAGAAAACACAGATGTCTATCAAGGCCCTTAAATCATCCTACTTTTTCTTCCCAGCATGACATAGGACAACTGTATCTGTACGACCGAGTTAGCATCTTTGTTGGCTTTCAAATAAAAGGCACATGCATTCTGTGGCTTAGCACATCTGTCCTGGCAATGATAGCAGAGTCTAGGGTCCAGCTATTTCAGGGGTCCTTGACTCCCCCAAGTTGTATGATGGAAATATTCTGAAAAGATGACACCCTTCAAACTTACAGCTGTTGCCAGAACAACACACAGAGCTCACTAAAGGTTAGTTCCTTGTAAGCAGGGAAAAAGAAGGTCTTCCAAGTGTACTTGATTGCATACCAAGCTTTCAGAGGCTACTTGAAGGAAAACTTACATAACTCACATGTTTAATGCAGGCATGTAACATTAATACCTTTTACAAAAGGCTTGGAGAACATCATTGGAATGAGTCAGGGAGCCTGGGCACCAGTGATCTGCAGCAACAGGACAGGGAGTAATGGCAGGGGGAACCAACAAGCAGAAAAAAGTGAGAGTGACAAATGGCATAAGATCGTCTGGGGAAGAAGAAGGAGACACACTTTTAAATGCAGGATGAAAGTAACAAACAAAGAATGCAAAAAGGTCAGAGGGATGTATGGATAGGACACAAAGTGAAAGCACTGCATGCAAATGGAGGGGGGTGAAGTAGACAAGCAGTCAGCACGGGGCAGAGAAAATGTAGTCAAAACTGTCATTGCTTTCCAAATGTTGAAGATACCTGCTTTGCCAAATTCCTAGATGCTTTCTTTCCAGAAGTCCCCCTAGAGTAGTTGCCCAAAGGAGAGGTAGAGCTACCACTTAGGCCCCCAAATGTTACTCGTCTCTTTTTCCAGAATGACGATTTGCTTCAATGACTTCTTACTCATTATCCTACCCCACATAAAGACTTTTATTTTGACTGCTTGGGTGCCTTCTCCTCATCATTGATCACTGAAGGATCCTAACTTCCCCAACTCACTTTCTTCTTTTGTACCTTAGACAATGGGGAAAGTTAAGGGAGTAGAACACAAATACAGCCAAGTTGTTGCCCCTTTAATAATAATAATAATAATAAAAAATCCAGTTCCCATGACCATTCTGATTTACAATCTGAAGAGTGTGCCTCTTGGAATGAAATTTTCCTGTACAGTCCGAAGCTTTTTACATCTGAATTCTGCAAATATCTACATCTTCTGTCACGTATGGGGATGGAACTCACCTTACTCTATCCTAGAACTGCACTTGGGCAAGAGATGGCATATAAAGTCCACATGATAGCCTCTTCATTGAAAAATGTTTTACTTCTATTTAAGATGCATTAAGAGGTGGCACAGTGTTCTTGCACTCTTTTTTTCTCTCTCTCTCCCTCCCCCTCCATTTTTCTTCTGCTTTTCTTGCATCTGGTTTATAATGTAATTTTTCTCTCTGCGGATGGTTCTGAATAAGAATGGCAATGACAACCCTCTACACTGAACAGCAAAGAAAAAAAATTCAAATTATTATCAATGCTTATAGACATACACTTTAGTTCTTTATTTTAGTTACAGTTCCATTTAAATCTCTAAAAGGAGAAAACACTACTCTTTTATTACCTCAGTGTTAAAAAATAAGAACAGCTAAATAAGTGAAATGTTATATTTGTAGGTTGTTTCTAAGCCTATCAAAAGACAAAAAATTTTTTACAGTCTGTAGAGGATTAGAAAATAGCTTCATTACTTATGACATGCCACCACCCCTGGTGAAGACCTTGTCAGTCATTCCAGGTGAACATACGTCATGTCAATTTTTTTTTGTAGGTGGTGGTGGGGAATATTATGAGTAACAAATTTTCCTGAAACTACAGAGAAAACACAGATAGCAATTACTAGAGTATGGAAAATTACAAGGACACAAAAAAAGCAATGACAGACCTCTTGCAAAAAGTGCTATGAGCCTTCAGCAACCACAAACTGCCGGACCTCACTTTTGCTTCTGAGTTAAAACATGAACCTTGGGAACAGACTTGCTGAGATTTTAACTCGGCACATACTCAGAGGAAAGAGTGCCACCTACTGAGAGCAGACATTGAAACATGGCTTATTCTTCCTGACTTAACACATTCTCCCTTTTCTTCCTAACTGATAAAAAGCCAGGAGTATGTTTTAATATTCCAGTCTAGATGTATTGGTACGTTTTGTGGAATTTCAAAATTGAAAAAATAAATCCCATACGGAGTATGACAAATTCAGATTCAAAGACCTCACAAGTTAACATGATTTTGGAGAACCGGGTTAATCACAATGGTGGCCACATCACTTCTGTGCGGTTTAGTCTCCTAGCCAGCAGTAGGACATAAGCTAAGAGGCAGTGGATGAGTTAATCTACAGTACCAAAACAGAGGAGGAGGGAAGGAATTACCAACATCTAACATTTTTGAGAAAAAGGGACTAAACAACTGGCTCATCTAGCAAAATATGTATTTCATCACTTTCTGGAGATATTTATAGTGTGAGCCGTGGTCTTTCTGTCCAAGAATACGAACATGTGATTGCTGAGATTGTTTGTGCAATTGTAGTCCCTGTTCACTTTCCCCAGTTTTACATATCATTGCTTCACCATTGGCAAAACTCACACATGAGCGGGACGTTTTATATGGGATTAAGCTGCACAGAAATAATGGTGTAGAGTAGATGGCCCATACTACCAATTCCTGGCAGTGTGCTTGACTGCACTCAACAGTATTATCTGGTTCATGCATACAGATCGCCCGCTTCTGCTACTTTTTAAAAATATTATGCTATTGCAGGACAAAAAAATATTGTTTCAGGCATACAAAATATTTATGGGACAATCTAGCATCAGTGCAAAGAGCAGGATAGGGTAGAAAGGAAAAGCACAGGGGAGAGAATGATTTCGGAAGAAGAATGCACTGGTGATAAGAGGCGTAGTGCTGCTTACTTCTGCAAAGCTGCAGCCTTTCTGTGCCCTGCACGCTCGCCGGCAGCGGGTCAAGGGGCAGAGCCTTCACATGCTAACATAAGGAAAATCAATTTCAGTCCTCAGCGGACTCAACTACTGGAACAAAAGGCAACCCAAGCAATTGCTCTATGGCACTTCACATACTTCTGGCACGATGCAGGCAGCCCACCATTCCCAAATCCCGTGCCGGTTCTAGAGCAGCCTGAGAAAAAATGCACCCTTCTGGGAAGTTTCTGGCTTCACAGATACACTCAGATACGACTTTGGATTTGAAGCTCTTCATGAAAAAGTAGAACTGGTCCTCTGGATCTAAACTGATTCTTTGGCCAAACACAGCTCTTTATTTCTTTAAGATAGCCGTTAAAACACAGAGAGTAAACTAAGGTGGCATGACTAGTTTGCACTAAGGAAAGCTAACAGAAAACAAGTGTAAAGCCTAGCCTTTATATTTTCATTAAAAAGGCAAGAAACAAACCCAAGCTCGTTGTTTATTTAACATTTAAGTGCATGCTGCACAAGACCAATCTTTCTGTGTCTCTGTCTTTTGGAGGGAAAATTCTCATCAGCCCTCCTCTTAGCCACAAAACTGGAAAGGACTCCCTCTTTTCATTTATTCCTTCTTCAGCTCTAGCCATCAGCGGGCCCACGATAAAAGCAGAATTTAGAAGGGTGAAAAAGGCAGGGTGGGGAGAAGAAAGATAATTCTTGTCCTGGAGAATTTACAAGCAGATATCTCTTTGATTTTCTAGCTTTCCTAAAACAATTTTAACTTACCTTGAACTCTAAGTTAATTTGTGCATGGGCTGTTATGAAAATGTTCTTGGGCCTCCTCCAATGTCAGAAAAACTAGTCAAGGATAATTCATCCAGTATTATCGGATAAAACAACAATGTTCAAGATCCAGTCGTGAAACCAAGCAGACTGCCTTACCGTGCAAACTTTCTGGGTTGGTACCAAGAATCGCTGCTCCTTGCTGTTTGAACATCATAGACCTGCCTGCTTACGTTGTGCTCCTTGATGGGAAAGGTAGCACCATGCTGAGCGCTCCTCGCTGGATCGGCGGCCACAGCGTGAGAGTGCAAGACTGGCACAGAAGTGGGGAGCCGGCCCGAGTGGAGTCTCCGCACCGCGTCAGCAACACTGGCTGCGGTCCGGCTGAAAAACTGACCCGTCCTTCTTCGTAACACGTGATGTGATACTTGCATGAAATGTGGTACAGCTGTGTTTATGTACATAAAGAAACTGGATAACGACTCCTAATGATAACATAGGAAGTCTGAATTATTTTGGAGGAACGGTGTTAAATGCAAGCTGCTCGTTCAGTGTCATAATTAAGAAATGTATTTGAACACGCAGCTAGCACCATGTACTGCTAGAGGTCTATAGCTCATCTAGAGAAGAAAATGTCACACTTCTTTTTAACTTTACCAGCTTCAGCAGAAGAGTGTTTAATCTCTGAAAATTTCAAGCTATCTGCTTCAAAATGCCAGAGATTTGTATTTACTTTTCCTCATGCACAGGGGTCCTACTGTCTCCAGCAGGACCTGCCAGACACTGTCTGCTAGTTCACTAACAAGGCCCTCCATGGGGTAGGAAAGCCTGCAATGACTCTCATCAAATCAGGGTGACAGACTAATCACACCAGGAACGCCGCCTATGAGAGTGCAGAAATGGGGGGAATATCCCCTGCATGTGTTTTGCCTCCATTACAGCAGTTTAAAGGAAATGCTGTGTCAGTGTTTTTGATGCATCCAGGGAATGAATGTAAACAACATGGTACAACTCTAGAAACTGCCATCATAAAATATTTTAAGAGGCAGAGTAGAGTAAAATAAAATAAAAATGTCTTTTTATGTGATATCTCAGAGTAATTCAGGATTTATGGTACCTTAACCTTTAGAATCCAAAATATTAAGCTATGTTTCTTAGAGATAATAACTCGGTTGTCCCTCACTTATGTGTCTTAGATAAAAGCCTACTGCCACAGAATCCATGAATGCTCAAATACCCTTGCGGGCCTTTAGTAGTAAATCTTATGGAATAGCTTATGGCCAATGTAATGGCCCACAGTAGCCTGCGAATATCATGAATTCTAATAATACTTACATCAGTAGAAACATGAAGTAATGTCTCCATTGTAATTAAATGATGTATTTAGAGTAGTGCACTAAATGGTCCCCTAGTGTGTTGGTGATATATTCTAATAGTCTTCTCTTTACAGCCCCACACGGTAATATTCATGCTTTATTCTGGAGGGCTTTGCTTCTTACCGAACATTTGAATTGCAACATTAAGTGGTAAAGTGGATTACAGCAGACCTCCATGAATATGGATTCAGATCAAGAATCTAAGTGCTTAAAAAAATAAAATGTTACTATTTAAACAGAATGATTACCAAAACATTTTGATATGGAGGATGTCATGTGTTCTTTCTTTTTTTTTTTTTCCACACACATCCTGGACCCAGCTCAAATTTGCCGCAATTAAATACTGAACAGGAGGAGACATCTAAGTTTAATTCACCTAAATAATTTGCACTGTAGTTATGGAATTTAATTTTGGTTATTTAAGGCATAAATTCATTTTAATAATTAAGTTACCACTGTATTTGAAATGTAATTCTGAAAAGATTCAGGCTACAGTACATTGTCAGCTCATAAGACTGCTGCTGATCGTAAATGTTTCATATTTATAAAATGAGTGTCTGCTGCTTCAGAAAGAGAAAATAATCTCTTTTCTGCTGATTAGGTAGCAACAAAAATGTTCATTTATGTATTTCTACTCTTTATTTTCCTAGTAAATCAGCCAATAATATAACAGCTGGAGGTACTAAGGGCCTGAGGCAAAGCTAAGGGCACTTCAATATATCCAGGCATGGCCAGAAATTGTGGAATATTAGGAAGCATATTACAGTATATGTAAAACTATAGCTGACATCTCATTATGAAGTAATGTTTTATATTATTTTTAAAGAGAAGCTGATTTTTGCATTTGAAAAAAAAAAAAACAGAATAAAACCATCTGTATCAATAAGAAGTTTTATTAAAAGGTTCCATTCATTCACTGTATCTCAGCTTTTCCAATAATTGGTTGTGAAATACTGTTTCCTTGTGGCACTCATACTAAAGAAGCAACATTTTCAGAATACTGCTTAAAATAAATTCTCTAGGAATTCATGCATGACATATAGATTTTCATCTGATTAAGCATTAGTTACCCATGCACGGTGTTGCTTGCCTTTATTTAAATCTGCCAATATTTTTGTTATGTAGTGCTTTCTGGAATAACCAATATGCATGTAGGAAAACTCCAGAGATATTTTGGTTTGGTTTGGATTAGGTTTTTTTTGTTTGTTTGTCTACTTCAGGGCCAGTAACTAAATCAGCAATGTGGTTTTCATGGCCCCCCAGTTTCAGAAATGAATGAGCTCTGTAGTTAGGGAGACCTACAGAAGGTCATGCATTTTGACTTAGCATGGAGAAGAGCCATTCAGTTGACAATGTGCCTAGGTTGCCTAGCCATTTGCACAACTTATTTGGCTGGAGCTTTCCTTGGTTGGTATATTCATGGGCACTTTCACTTCAGATTTTGGAAAGAACAGTTTGACCTTAAACTTCCGGAACCAGATTACCCAAATCTAGTCTTAGCCAATTTAGGGCAAGCTGCTGAATGAAGCAACTGTTGTACATCAAAAATACTTTAACCTTTAGAAAATAATAGCTTGAGTTTCCAAAGGGCATACATTCGGAACAGCTGTAATCCTTCCTGCTCTAGCCCTAAATTTTACATATTCCTAGAAGTGATCATTTTTAAGGTTTAAAAGTGTTCTGTTCCCATTTCTCTAATTTCCAGGTACCTATGCCCTGGCACTTTCTACTTAAAGTAGAGATGCCAAGAGGTGTTCTGACAGCATTCCTAGATGACTCGTGAGTTGCTGACAGCAGAAGGTTTCTGTTAAAAAAAGTAGATCTTGTGAAAATCTTTTTTTCTTCTTCTTCTTTTTTTTCTTGTGAACCATTCAATTTTGTAGCGATAAAAGGTCTGGAGAAGATATAAAATGTATTTTGTTAATGCAGATTATCGTGAACATCTTTAACAACTGCACTTACTCTTCCAGTTTAAGATCTTGGTCAGTGGCGTGCTGGAGCTCACACAAAGTCAGGCAGGGAAGGAGTAAATTTAATGCAAAGGCAGCCAAAGTAGATGATTTGTCCGGCTCTGAGGAGCCTGGTTAAAGGCCAGATTGAGAGACTGTTTGTTTTTTGGTTTACCAGAGCCCCAGGTACTTCACATCCATGACTAGGAAAATCCCCAGTCGCAAGTCACAAGTCCTTAGGATGAACTGTAGGCCATGGTCTGGTTAACAAACTCACAGGAAAGGTCTAAATATCACGTCAAAGATCAAAAATTTTTCAAGCTCCACAATTAGGATTTCTGGCAGAAGATGAATCTGACCTTCAGACAGATTATACTGGGCAGGAGCCCCAGTTTTCCCTGTCTCCTGAGTATTTAGGAAACCAATTCACTATCTAGACATTGAATACGCCCAATGATAGATATTCCTAGGGTAACTGTAGTTAGGTGCTGCCAAAGGGAAGTTCATTTGCCTAGGAGATAAGGTACTTTACGGGTTTAGTCCAAGGCAATGAAATTACATGTTAAATGTATTCAAAAATACCTCATGCTTTCCCATATTGTCTTCAAAATGAAAAGTATACATATACCAACAATTTAATATAATAAAAAAAATTTTAAATAGTTGAAATTAAAATATAAGAAAGATAAACATAAAAAATCATCACATTTTATTAATTTTTAGTTGACTTTTGAATGAGAGATGAGGAGAGAAGAAGTAGTACCACCATAACTCTGACACAGTAAATAAGAAGCAAACAATCATCCTGGTTTTATTAAAACACAAAAAATACTAATAGTCATTAGGTGCTTTTCAAGCCCTATCTGATGAGTCAATCACAGCAGTGACAGGTCCTGTTTAGATCTTATCAACACAGAAGGAAGCAAATGAATTACTACTTCTTGTTTTTGTCAATAGGTTATCACACTGAAAAGTTACTTCCTTGATCTCCATGTAATATTTAAAGGCATTCTTTAAAAGCATCTTTCTAGATCATATTCCCACATTTACACAGTTCAGATAGTTCAATTTCCGACACTTCTGAGAAAAATAAAAACTATTACAAGGCAGAAGACTGTGTACAAGTGTAAAAACAGGATAAGAAAAAGCAAACTAGTCTTGAAGGAATAGCAAGTTCAATTACCAGCTGAACTGACATCTTAGTACAGAAGAACTACTGTGATAAAACAGCTAGAAAATTCCCACCTAAAGCCATAAAAAGTCTCTTTAATATCAAACTCTGTTTTGAGAAATTGTATAATGGCATCATCTTTTAGGCATTTTATGTGAAACACAGCTGTGTCTTCAAGCTTAGGAACCAGCCCTCAAGTCTGTGCACTACAACTGTTACACCCAAAATGCATGCTTTATCTTCAGGAAAAGTTCTGAGATGCTTTACTGGAACAGCAACTAACACATTCTGGCTGGGATTTGCATTTACTTACTTTTTATATTGGTAACATTATTCTCACCTTTGTTGCCAGTGCCACTGATTCTGAGCTCAGCGGGTAATGCATACAAAGCAATAAATGCTACCACACCCCACCTGGAGTACTGCGTCCAGTTCTGGAGCCCCTACTACAAGAAACATATGGACGTGCTGGAAAGTGTCCAGAGAAGGGCCATGAGGATGATCAGAGGGCTGGAGCACCTCTCCTATGAAGACAGACTGGGAGNCCCACCCTGTGATGCTGGAATTACCACAAAGCAGAACTAATCTTGAATTACAAAATCTTGACCTACTTGATAATCCCAAAGATGACAGCTGGAAGGAGGAACAGTTTAGCAATCTGAGGTGGGAAGACAGCAAAGGCTGTGGAGATCTTTGTAGCGAAAGGCAGGAGTGGATGAGGAGTATTGAGGCCAGTGGTTATGGGAGTGAATCTGAAGCCCACCTCATGGAAGAGCTGCAGCTCTATGGCACCAAGTTAGAGTTCACAAGGCTGCTAAAATGCAGGGTTTTAAAATTCATTTTCAAGATGGAAAGTTTCTGTCTGTTACAATGAAACTGGTTTGCATCCACTTTTTGTCAGATTTCCTAGTTTAAAAATTATTACTTTATGTCTTTATATTCTGACTGACACCAAGTATGGGTTTCAAATGGCTATTAATACATAATTCATCTGAGTACAGATATTAGGAATAAGATTAAGCCACACATTGACATGTTGTACTTTAGAACAATAAATAATAAGTGGCTAGCCATTTATTGAAATGTCTGTTTAGCCTTGTGAACTCTGTGGATATTAATATATGAGGATTTAAAGAAGTCATATTTAAACTATACTAGGATTCTTCAAAAACACATTACCATTAGTTAGTTATTATTTTGTAATTAGCTATATTCATCACAACACTTCATAGAGGTGGCCAACTATCAGCAAGACCATTTATTCTCACATGGAAGCAGAAGTGATGTTTTGTACATCTAAGGACACTGACTGTGAATTAATGACATAGGAAGAAACTGATCTCCAGTACTCTGGTTCCCAGGTCTTATGCCTTATCTACTTACATTTATATACTTATATTTGTATAACTTTATTTAACTTTTATGTATTTATATTTTTTGTATTTATATTATGTATTTATATTTTTATATTTATAACTTAGAGCCTAACCAAAATTTTAACTTACTGTTTTCCTCCCAAAGAAGCATTTGTTAGTACATGCTAATTAAAGAAAATCTCCAAAGATGAAAACATTAACAGAAACAAGGAAAAGCAAGAAGAAAGAGAAGTGTCTCCAGCTGCTGCAGTTTCTGGCCATGGGCACTGCTGCCTGTGAGAACATCTCTGGAGGTACATAAAAGACCAAAAACAGAACAATAGTTTAGAAAAAGACACTGTCTGTCACTGCTCGAAGAGACACAGAATCTAAGCAATGGCTTCTTCACATTTTTGGGTAAACCCTAGGCTCAGCTCAAGGGTTATGCTCAGATCCAACATTTATCTGCCCTGTAAACACTCAGGATGATCATTTTTATGAGGCCAGGAAGCCTTCTCCAGCCAGAGAACCAGCTTCAGAGCCTGCATGTCTACATTCCTTCATATCATTTCCCCCTTTTTAGCCTCCATCATGTATAATAATTTTGGGCCTAGGACACAGTAAAATTTAGTAAATTATCGAGGTACAGAGAGAGATTAAGATGAATGTATTAAATGCAAAAAGCTTGCTATTTCTCACTGGTATGAAAAGGGCAGTTAACATTTTTCTTGAAACTGCTCTTGGGGCAGCCAAATTGTGCAGAGGCCCTCATCAAAGTAAACTATTAGTACATCATCCAGCTTTTTGTTTCTGACCATTGTGTGGCATAATGCTTGTGCATACCGCCCCTGCACCATGAAAAGGAGATGTTTTCACTTCTGTTTTTACACATGCTCCTATTTTTCATACCTTACGATTTTTTGAAGCATGTCTCAAAAAACTTCCAAGCAGAAAAACAACAGTAGCAGCCAAAAGTAATGAGAAAAGGATAAGAAAGGTGGCTTACTTATCTCAGATTTTCCTGTTGTCTTGAACCTCAAAAGCTGTTCTGTATTTAATCTGCAAGGTCTCGTGTACGTATTAATAGTCATTAACCAACTAGTAGTACCACATTTTCTGCAGAACAAACAAATAAAAATACATACTGGAAAATAAAACCAGGCCCAAATTTTATCCTTATTCATTGAAAAAAACTAATCTTCATGGCCTAATTTCTGTCAAGGGAACTGCATTTGGCAATACAAGGAGTCTTTTGTTATACTGAAAATTATTTATATTTTCATTATTGCTTTTTGGCGCTTAATACACAGACATTGCGTAATACAAAAAGTTAAACACCTTGTAAAGGATTCTAAACTGATGGAGAGATGGACTCAGTGAATCAGGAAAGCCTTTCAAATGCAACACCAAAAAAAAAGTAGAGGTTCTGTGTTAGATTTATCAGATAAGTGGCATATCAAAACAAAGCCATGAATGAGATTTGCTTTTAGTTCCTCTATAAATTCTTATGTCATCACTACACACATTCTACATTTTTTTAAGTAAGCGGTGTCTAGGAAAAGATACTGAGGAAGACCATTTACCAGGCTTACACGCTGTTCTGTTTTTCATATCTAAACTATGATACAGGCCGTCATTTAGCTTACAAGTCGAAAAGGAAAATAAAATGTTGTTATCACATTCTGTAAGTTTTTAGACTTTTACTGACATTAAAAAGAACACCAATTATGTTTGTTGAAGTTTTTCTTGAGATATCCCAGACTGGAATACTGGTGGTGTTGAGTCAGAGTTGCGATGCATTGGTGGAATTTGATGACCAAAATTGTGGTATCTATGTGTGGTGGCTCTAAGCAGTCCTATTAAATATTTTCTTTGATAAGCATCACAGTCACATAAAATCATGTGTGTTATGTGTGTATAGGTTCTTACATACATGCGTCTTATAGGTCATATCACAATTTATCAGATGTAGTATTTCCAAGCTCATGCTTTCTTTACAAATATTTACAATGTTAGAGAAAGGTTGACCCAGTTCAGAAACATGTGGGCATGGGGGATACCCACATAATTACTAGTGTGTATTTCGCTACACGTCGATAATGGGTCAAGTAGTTCAGACATGTGATTATGACTTTGTGCCTCCTGTATATTTATCCCATGGATCCCTTGTGCTTCTGTTATTTATTTAAGCATTTTTTTACTGTTATCTTTAGAGATATTTATGCTGGTGAGCATCTTTTCCATTAAAGACCATACAGAGGTAAAATTAATGTAGCAAGAAATACTGGCATATTAGATAGTGCAACAAGGGACTGAAGCACATTTCATCAAGAGTAAAGTGTTGAACGTTGTATGAGGTATAAAAATAGAATAAGCCGGTAAGTCTGACTTTCTCATACTGTGTATTTCAATAAGCACTTTGTATATATACTCCATTAGGATGTAAGAGCCTAACACTGAATTGAAGTAGCTAAGCCAATTCATTTTTTCAATAACAAGGCAATTATTTCATGGCAAATGACTACAGATTTAAAGCATGAACTGATAACTACATATATATATATAAATATAGTAAAATCTAAATGAGGCTAGCTTTACAATGATCTGTTATAATAAAATATTATGTATATTTGGATGAGCATTGAGCAAGAGGCAAGGTCTCTCAAGTGCAGAGATCTTTGTCTTTGAAGTAAGAAGTTCAAAAATGCATCTAAACACAATCATTGCAAAGCTTCATATGCACTTTTTAAATTACTTTTGTTTTCATTTTTAAATATCCATTTTGTAGATAATTTAATAAAGTAGTTGAAATTTAGGGTATAAAACTCAGCATTGCTTAGTGTAGGATGAGAGGGCAGTTAAAGGTCATTTCATTAGAGGTGAAAGACAGAAAAAAATTGCAGAAAAAGTATGTTGAAAATCTTTTTTCTGCCGTTTCAATTTCAATCTGACAGGGACTTGGCAGCTAACAGCAAAATCTGGGAAAGCCATGAACAAGGTTCAAAGCTGCTTTTTAAACGATAGCAAGCAGTAAAAAAGAAACGTTGAAAATAGACTCTTACTCTTTTTTTCCCCCCCTGTACTAGATTAGGACAAACATGGCATACCAGGGAAGGTTCTGAAAACTAAGCAGTCCTGCACATACCATTGATCAATACTTTAAAAAGTATTGTTTTCTGGAAAGAAACAAATGATACTATTAGATATAACCAAACATTGTTTACCTATCCAACAGTGAGAAAATGGGAATGTCTTTAAATGCTTTTGAACATATAGACACTCACATACACAGAGACGTGCCACAGAACAGACTGGTGCAGATTAAGCTGGTGACCAGCAGAACTATGAATCAACACATTCCACAGCAGAAAATAAACAAGCAAATAACAAAAGGAAATGTGTCACAAGCCCTACTTTAAATTGACTACTTTGTTTTAATTTGTTAATGGTTCGTAATATACTGGAAATGCACAGTAACACATTAATATTTCATTAAATAATTTTCTTTTAGTAGCACAAAACCTCTCAATAGCAGCTTCCTTAGCTTGGAGCAGGGGAAAGCTGACATACCACCAAGTCTCTGGCATTTTCTTGGAAGTATTTCAACATCTACCTCTAGAAAAAAACATTTTGAACCTTATGCATTCACACAGTTCTGTCCCTTTTAAACGTGTCTGCATAGCTACTATCTCAGTCAGATGTATTTGTTTCTCCTTAGAGACTTATTCATATAACAAAGATTACAGCAGCTCCTCAGCTTTAGCATAGCTCTTCAAGTTCTATGGCCCTGTCCAGACAGAGCAGATAAATAGAGGAGGCCAAACTGCGGGGTCAGTTAAGTGGGTGATGAAGAGGGACAGTGGTTTGATGGGGGTAAGTACTCGATTGCAGTCATTTTAGACATTGATCATTAATTAAGTTCCAAATGTGTTCAATAACTCAGCTATTCCTCGGTTTATTTTTTTATTGTAAAGGAGGATGAGGTCTTCCTATGATGAAAACGATTGAGATCACAACTGCATGCTTTATATATCTCATATTTCAGAAAATTCAAAGTCTGGAAGAACAAGGAAGTTCGTAGGAAAGAAATATCTAGCGGGACCAAATTATAAAACAGGTTTTTGTAAGCCTGGCTCTGAAAGGAATCTTATCTACTAGAGTAGAGTAGAGTAGAGTATCGCAAAAGCATCAGCTGCACTCATCAAGGATAAAAAGGAGTCTGGAATACACAACAGATGCATCCCCTATGAAACCAGCTTGTGAGATGAACAAAAACCATGTTAGCACTACAGAACAACAACCTAAAACCACTGCTTACAAAACTTCAGTACTCTGTAGTTGCCAAGGACTATTTTTGGGGTATTTTGGACAAATGAAACATTTATCCATAGTTTTGGGACTATTTACAGTGAAAAATAGACTGCTTGCAGTAGTCACTAATAGTTAAAATTATTTTGATATTTATTAATGGTAACTACCGAAAAATAACAGCTCATTATTTACTTACTAACTCACCTGATTAATTTTACATTTTACAACTAAATCTCTTTCCAAAGACATAAAATCCCCAGAACTTAAGTTACAAATATGAGTATTACTGGATTTTTTTTCTCTTTCTTTCCAGAAAGGCTGTACCACAAAGCCATCAGTGTATGTCTACCACAGATTCCTGCAGTATTACTCATTTAATAAGAAGGTTCCTTTAATACTGATCTGTATTACTTGCTGAAAGGAGTTCTGCAAAAATGATCTATTTTGTGATGGATAATACCAAAATATTGAAGAAGCCTGAATTAGTTTTCCAGATGGCTCTTGTTTAGCATATCCCCTTTGAAACTACTTCCTACCAGGCAAAGGCAAAACCAGGCAACTTGAAATTCCTCAAAGAGTCAATCTAAAAACCTTTTGACCAGGATCCATCTGCACTAATGTCTTATTAAAAAGAAAAAGCCAATTTCTATTATTTGCAATTCATAAGAATATTTTGCAAAGTGGGTTCTACAGAATACTGCTTTTCTTCAGACCATCTATCTGCCATTCATGGGCTATTGCTGTTCTGGAGTTATTGCTAGCTGGAGTTGCTGTGAGATGGAGCTGTGGGGTGAGCTGCTAACTGGGTATTTTCAGGGAAAGGGTTCTGTCCCAACTCCTCATTCACCATCAGCTCTTTGCGTATCCTCACAGGTTTATTTGACATTTGCTATGTCAGAAGAGACCACTGACATCCTGTATAACACAAGTTATCTAATTTCACCCAGTTATGCCCTGCACAGTCCTCTAAATAGTGGCAGGCAACACAATTGCATCCAGACCTTTGTATGGCATCAAGAGAGGAAGGATCTACCATTTTGCTTTGGAGTTGGTTGCAGTGGTTAACCATCAGCAGCATAAAAATGCATGCCTAATTTCCAATCTGAATTTATCTGGTTTATTCTTCTTGAACACCATTTTTTGAGATGTCTTCCTCTGACAGACTGGTGAGTCCTTTGGCACATGGCATCTCTCACTTTGTAAAGCATGTATAAACTTGCAACACAGATCCTTCTCTTGATAAGCTCAGTCTTGAAATATAAGACATTTTCTCCATCTCCCAAATCATTTCTATGGCCCTTTCTTGAAACTTTTCCTATTTTCAACATGTTTTAAAAAAATGAACAGCAAAGGTAGATACAGCACTCTGACATACTACTCTCATTTATAATATCCAAAGATTACGCTAGCCCTCATTGCCACAGTATCTATTGGGATCTCATGTTTAATTGCTTGTCCACTGTGACCTTTAAATACTTTCCACTCACCCTTTACCAAAATACAGTTCCTCATGCTGTAACATGAGTTTGTTTCTAGATATATATGATCGTGTGTTTGGTTCTACTAAACCATATTTTGTTTGAATAAGTTCAGGTGTTAAAATTTAACTCTGCACAATTGTATCATTAACAACTTAGTGATAGACATTTTTATAGGTACTAATTTTATATTTATTTCCAGCTCTATAATCTTAACTAACAGTGAAGTAAGGTGTACAAATTCTGAAGAATTCCACCCAAAATATCAGGATTTTTTGTTGAAATTGACAACTGCTGCTATAGTGTTTAAATCTATGTTGTTATGCATATGTTAGGTCACCTTTCAATTACTCTGGAATTATATAGGTGGAATTACAAATGAATTGTGCTTGTTCATAAAAGAGTTAATGCTAATTTGTTTTAGAAGAATTTCATTGGTTAATCAAGAACTTGCAATTTTCACAGACAGAATAATCTGATAATCAGTCACATTTTTATAACTAGCTCATTAAAGGTAAGAATATTTTAAACACCAAATGGTATCCTAATAGCAAAAAATGTACATATTCTTCATAGGTGCCAAGATCTTTAGGTAAATTCTAAAGTGCCTCTAATATTTTACTAGCAGTTTGGCTATTATAATCTCTTTAGGAAAAATAAAATCCTTTATTTCACAAAGTTATCAAGGAAATTAATATGCATTCACTGATTATAATCAATCCATTTAATGGGAAGATGCCATAAAGGTACTAAGAAATGACAAAAGGTACTAAGATGACAAAATAGATCTTCAGTTTCTGGCACTCACACATGGTCATAGAGGGAACACAGTACTACCCAAATTTATTTGGGTCTCTGGTCATCCTTTCAATTCCTCTGATTCTTAAACTACCAAGGTCAAAACTGAAAAGTTAAGACAACCTTGGAATATGGCAAAAACAATACTGTGAACGCTGGTTTGGGTATTTTAGAAACAACCTTCACAAAAAGGTCATTCGCTTTGTATTTATCTTGGAAAAATCTTCAGCTATGCTGGAGAAGAACCTAATGTTGTTGAGAAAAAAAATGAGTGTAAGTATTAATGTAATTTCTGTCAGACTGTAACGGCAAATTAAGAGCAGATACGCAGGGAATTATTAAAAGTGCAGAAGCCCAGTATCTGGGTACTTGACACTCCTGAACTTTGGTGAAATGCACTGGTATCCTTCATAGCTGTGTCTGCACCACCAGCCTTGATGCTGGCTAGTAGCGAGTTTGCTGGACATCATTCAATGATGACAAAAAGCAAGCGTGACCTTGCAGTGGCAGTGAAATAGCTCTGGAGATCGTTGCTGTACAATACCCTTTAAAGCTCAGAAACCCATCTACTGTCATCAAGGATGTGCACATAGCTCAAAAGTCTGTCCTGCCCAGCTAAGAATATGATCCAGAGTTTCTAAGTTTGTGTCTTTTTTATAAAAGTTATATGAAAATACTCTTTAAGATGTTTGTTATAAAACTCACTAAAACATTCCTAAATCAGTTGTGTAGGCTATGCCGAATAATTATATACTGCAATAATGTAGCATTTTTTTGGAGTTAACCATATAATTTACTTTAACAAACACACACTGAGAAACTATACTATATTAAGATGTTACTCTCTTATCGTATACAACTACCGAATGGAGAAAGGGAGCTAATGTAGCTGTCAACCGTCAGCAATCTCTGTGCATCCCAGGATAAATGAATCCACTGGGAGTAATTCTGCTGAAGTCACTAACAGATAAATTTGGGATCTTAGTTCAACTCTAGTTCTCTGGGGCAGAGAACCCCTGGGTTTTTTATTTTATTCTCTCATACGTAATAACAATCGCAAAGGGACCCTGATCTCTGATGTGCTTCTATCTGGATTCTAACACCTGCGTGATCCATATACAATAATAATACATACATAGAGTTACTTAAAAACATTTGACTTTTAGTAGAAAAATATGTAGCATCTATGTTACATATACATCATACATATTTACCTGCACTCTATTATCAGGGTGGGTGGTGTTTTATCCTTTTAAATCCACATATTAAAGAATTTCTTCTTGTTCCTATGTATTCTTTTAAATTTACGATTTATGGGGGTTTTTTAAATGAAACAAGGAAAGGAGAAACAATGAGAGGTGGCTCTACTTTGCTTTGGGATGGCATGTTTCAGCTTATGGTGCTTTACTGTATCTCTCAAACCACACTAGTACTAGATATCTCCCTGTGGAAAGTAGCAATTACCTTCAATCTCTCTGATCTGAAGTAATCCCTGCTACATGCGCAGCTCATTGTGAGTGATGAGGGCCTACTGTTTGCCGAGTCTAAAACCAAATGATCTTTCACAAGCAAAATTTAAACTTGAAATAGGATTCTCTGGCTCTTGATTCCTACTCTATTTTTTCCGTGTACTTTATATATTCCCAAATAAGGTTCAGGCTGGCTACAGATGGTGCTGGTGCGTAATGAGACGGGCTCAAAAGCCGCTCCAGTTCCCAGGGGAGGGTTCTGTAATGGAACTAACTATGTATTGTCCACCTTATATACTAGATTTGATTTTGGACTATTTGCCCAACTATGTTTGTTTATTGCTTAGCACTGGAGGGCTTCCATTAACTGTGGGTTGATTGAACATAGACTATGAAGTTAGGAGGAATGGAGCATTTTTTTCTTCTGAATGCTGATGTAATCCCTTTTCTTTAGCTGTCAGTTTAGCCCCTTCACCAGTAGAAACTGTTAGAAATAGTCTGGTGTCTGCATGATGCTGTGAGAAACGGGGTTTTTTGACCCTTTGAACAAGCTCCATCTGACTTACTGAAAATAAATGTTTTCAAAGTTTGTAAGAACACAGAAACTTCACCTGGTAAAACACTGTCACTCTCAGATGAGAATGGAAATTGCCATCTTTCATAAAGGGAGAGATTAATACTGAAGACCCCAGACATTTTGTTCACATAGCATAGCAATGTATTTTCGGAATTCTGAAACAAAACCTTCAATTTAGCGAATCAATTACCAATATCCAGATGCAAATTAAAGTTTTGAGATTTTTTAACTAATGAAAGCATTCATCGGTGTAGTGAAGCAACTCATCAGGAAACTAAATTAGGAATAAATAAATTGCTATCACAATAATAATAGTAGTGAAATTATTTGTAATTACTCTTAAACACACAGGTCCAGGAGAAGCTTCTAGTTTCTTGTCCAGTTTGAGACTGCTGAGCCATCATGGCTATAGCTTTTAATATATAGTACATATATATCTCTTCCTAAGAAGCAGCATGAGGACTGAAAATAGGTAAACCGTGCCGTTTCACCGCTATAGTACATAAATTCAGGTCAGCTACAAAATTCCAAAATTAAAAAAAAAAAAAAATTATATTATCATTCTGTCTGTATTTGTGGAAGAAAATGATAAATCAGAATCCTATCAGACTGCTTCCAAATAGAGGGAAGAAAAAATATATTTTAATATGTAAATACTCACCTGTTCAGCATACTGACAAAAAGATCATTTTTAAGATATCAGACATGGCAGTGACTGTTGATCTTGTTCTTATTAGCTTTTATTGTATGTGTGCTATTTAACCTCCTAAACTCTTGGTTTAATGTTAAAATAAGATGATAAGAATTGAAGATTCAAGGAGAAGATAAACTGAGAAATTACTTACATGTATATATCTACTACATACAACACGTAGATATGTTTTTATAGAAATAAATTTGAATATAGATATATATACACACATGTATGCTTTAGATACTACACTTCTTAGTATTTATAATAGCGTAAAGTGCATGAAACTAGATTCAGGGATCACACTGAGGTGTGGGGAATAATGATATTTTTCTAGTTTTTACCCACATCAGATCTACTCAGAGTATATTGGGGAGATATATGAAATATGATCACAGATGCTGTCTGCATATTTTGAGTTCCCTCTCAGGGAGTTCACTGTGACCCACTGGGCTTTTGAACTTAGTTTCCTGGCAAGAGAGGGTCAGACAGTTTCTGCTCACCCTACTGAGTTTAGCTCCTCCTTCACAGTGTAGAGATGGGATTTGGGGTGCTAGAATGAGCTGTCAATCACATCAGAGGACGTGCAGTTTTCAGAGAGTAATACCTTCTCTGTGATTTTGGAGAAGCTACATTAGGGAGATTATCATTATTCAGTGTGCCCAGCCTTGACAAGAGGATGACTACACGTGGGAACAGACTTGGGGCACAGAAGTATATGTAGAAGTATAGATCTGGCCCATCCTGCAGAATTAAAACCATTTTAGATATGATGACACAATCCATAGCATAGGCATAAACACACGTCAATGGAGCTTCTCCATCAGCTTAGCTCTCTCAAGGACATAAGCCGAGAAAAATGCTCTTCTGGCCCCCTCTCTGCAGGTAGGCTGACACAGTGAAGTCAGCCAGCCTCTGTGAAGTTTAGCGTGCTGTTGGGAACAGTGTCCATGCCATGGCAAGGAAGCAGAAGACAGGGAACAAAGTGCCACAGCAGCACCATTCACATCTGCTTTTGTGACGATGTTTCAAGTAAGAAAAAAGAAAGTTTGCAGACAAAGCAGAAGGCAGTCACCAACAAAGATTAAGTCTTTGATTAAAAATAAGTTTTGTGATGAAAGTTCATAATCCTTTAATGAATTGAAGAGGCCACTTGTTTTCAATTTTGTTTTTTTTTGTTTTTCCTTTCCCTCTGAAATAGTTATCTATTCTTTTATGTTTTACATGACTGCACAGCACAGTGTATGGTCACGGAGAACTCTAATTTCTTTTTGTTTCCAGCAATAATAGCTTTGGAGAATTCGATCATAACTGGAAATTCAGAAAGCTAGTCCCAGGCTATTAAAAGAGGGAGTTAGACTTAAAAGCATTTGCCATAAAGGCAAAGTCCTACGTTCCCTTTCTATATGACACAGTAAGACAACAGTGCACGAATTCCAATGTTGCTGAATACTCATTCACTTAGTGAATGATTAACTATCAGGTAAGCTCCTCATTTTTTGAAGTTTTTTAATGTGATGTCTTCAGACTTTTCATGGCCTTAACAAATATTAAAGCACTTCTTAGACTTAATTTCATTTTGCAGAGAGGATAACTGAGGCCCACAGGAGAGGCTGACAAGAAGCTTACACGCCTCCTTAGCTGCCTTAGTCGGACACCAACTGCATCTCTTTTTTGCTCACAGAACCCAAGAGCTCCCAGCATGTATGACTATTATCTACACATGATTAAGCTACTCATCATCTGGTTCACATCCAAGGTAACAAAAGTCACAAAATAGGTGTTCATCTATATCCCTTCCTTTAAGGTATAACAAGAATTGACTAGAAAATCTTAAACTCGGGTCCCTTTCCAACTGACTGCCATCACAAAGAGCATGAAGTCAGCCACATTTTCTCCCTCAAACAGTCTGTCTTAATCAGGGCTATTCCGTACAAAGGAAACCAGCAGGAAGGACTGGGAGCAACCCTGGAGCCATTTGGTAGCTTTTGTTTGCGGTGGGCAGAGTGGCTTTGAAAGAATCACTGAGGCGCCTCACCCTGGACCAAGGGCTCCTTTCCAGTCACGTTTTTAAATCTTTGGTATTTCCTACCTCTCAGCTTCAAAAACTCTTCTCACCACGCTGAAGTTGCTCTGTTTTGGCACCCATTGCCCTGTCTGTAGCAGGATCCTTGGGATCAACACTGGGCCCAAGGAGGCTTCGACCACTGTACGAGACTTTCTCTCTGCTTAACCTTAGGGGGAAAGCACCAGGTAATGAAAAATATCTCATTTGAAAGCGCTTTGCCAGTCATTACTGGTATTTGCCAGTGGTATTTCAAGGACACATACCAGAACAAAGAAATGGCATTTTGACCTCCCAATTCTGAAATCATAAGAATGTAATGAGTAAAATTAGGAGTTTGGCTACATTTTCTGAACGACTTTGGCTAGTGAACTTTTAGCAACATGCCCGTTTAAATGTTCCTTTGCTGGATTTTTCAGAATAACCAGCAGTCACAGCCCGATTGCTCTTGCATGAACTGAATGAAGAATTTCCATTTTAAGGTCTTTTCTGCTTACTTTTAGGTTTTGTTGATGTGACTTTGTGTCTCTCTGTGTTTGAGGCTACTTTGGGGACCTCATGCAGTAAGTTACAATGATGGAGCATGACAGTCAGAATAGCACACACTATTAGCTAGAGCTCAACTCTATTACAGTACTATGTTTGGTGACACAGAATCAAGAGACTCAAGGATACAAGGTCAAAGGTAGCAAAACATTACATTAATCTGTTCTGTTTGCAGGCACAAGTACGTCAATCTCCAAGTATAATGTAGTGTTGACTCTTTAATTATAAGAAGCAAAGCGCTAAGTGCTTTATTTAATTTAATAAAACCCCTTTTCTCTAGAAAAAATAATAATTCGAAAACATCACAATATTTAGCTTGGCATTAGCTTTAGCTTTAGCAGGAGTTATTTCCCCTTATTTTATTA
>VXBO01009032.1:530995-547832 GCA_013400135.1 Rhinoptilus africanus
TTTATGTTTTATGTACTTTTCCTGAAAAGTTTTTAGTGTGCCACTACTCACTGAAGTGTTTCTAAACACTTTCTGGCCATTTCAATGTGCTGCAAACTTTATGTGTAAGCCTTTTGCAAATGTCATGTGTGAGAAATATGAGTAAACAATGTGAGCAATTCTTACTCCGCTTCTTATATTCTATTCTACGTTCTTATATTCAATTCATTCTGATGATTTATAGTCGTTGCTGTTAAAAATTTTGTTTGGCTAATTTGAATGTGTTTGGCTCTAAGTGATGGCCATTCAGACCTGTGACAGCTTTCACTTGATCAAAGGAATCACATGCGCTCAACATTTTCCTTCTCAAATGTAGATGAAACCTGCATTCTCTAAACAGATCAAACTTCAACTAAACTAAACAGATCAAAATACGTGCTTCTCAAAGAACAAATTTTCTCCAGTATTCAAGCAATTTCTGTAGATATTTTGTATCAGCTTTTTCAAAAAGAGGAACATCAAAACCGAATAAGTTATTCAAACGGTGGTCTCACCAATGTGCTATGAAACAGTAGTTACATCCTTGTCCTACTGATTCTGATACATTCAAGAATTTGTGCTCGCCTTTCTGTTACAACATCAGAATGGGACCTCATACCAAGTTGTTTTCCTCCTACAAATTTCTCAGTGGTTTTTTGTGGCTCTAGCTTACAAGATATAGTCCCTCTTTCTCAGGTATTCAGTATATAAAATGATCCTAAATGTGGAATTTACTTGCATTCAGAAAATGCTTAAACAGGTGTTGGGTTACCCACTAATTATATGGCTTCATCCCTTTGATATTTTTTTTCCGCTTTGCCAGGTTTTGTATTTCTCATAGCTTTTATTTCATATTTGATTTTACATCCTTGATGAAAAAAAAAAAGTTAAGTGGATTTGGATAAAATCTTGCAAAATTCTACTAAAAAAGGAATTCCCTGTTACAGTTAAAATAGGTGATCTTCCAGTTGCCAGCTGACAGTACAGAGGGTGATTTTTAATCAGAATACCATGGGGTATCAAGTCAAGTGATTCTGAATGCTTGAGAAGTACAACTGTGCAGTTGCACGGAAAACTACATTTGTAATCAAAACAAATAATATAATCAGGATTATTTGTCAGACTCTACTTTCTTAACACTTGTTGACTGGTATTGATCGTAAATGTTCTTCTCCTTCATTCTCTCAGAAGAATCCTATATTTTAACTCTTCTTTTACTTGGACTGATTGTCAGTTAACCAGCTTGTTCTTAACCGTATTGTCCCATTAACTGCAAAATGCAGCTGGTTTGTAGAGGGACTATGTGAATATCCATGTCCTTTCCCCACCAACCTTAAACCATTAGATTTGCCAACACTTGGAATTTACTCACATTCGAGATAGGCACAATAATATTTCCCTCCCTCACAGGTCAAGAGTAGTCAGTTTACAAAGTATTTTGGGGATAAATGAAAGGGATTTTTATGCCTGGAAATATTATTGCAGAGATGAGTCATGTGAAAAAAAAATCTAAATCATTATTGTTACCTACAGCCTGGTCAATGTCATAATGAAGGAAACACAGAGTATAAAACAAAAACCTTTAAGAGCTAGTTTTTCTTGAAGAAGTACTCTCTATTGTCTTTAATTAAATTGCTACATTTGAGAAGTTATTTATTTTTCATGGAGCATCTACTCACCAGGCAGGCCTTCTCCTAGTCACCTCAATTTTAATTACTTGATTACTTTCATGAGAGAAGAATCCATATCAAATTTTATTTCATATGGGAAAGAAAGAAAAAGTCTTCTATGTTTCAGTTGTGACAATTTATATTTATAATTTGAAGGAGAGCAGCCAAGGTCAAATAGGTGGCTCTGCATCCACTGTATTAAAAAAATACCCCTGGACCTATAGGTAGCAATTTCTTAATAATTATAACAATCCTAGGATAGCTAGTCTTGTAACACAAAACATACAAACCTCAAACTAGAGCCCTCTCAAGTCAGCAAACTAAGCCCCTTCATTTGCTCAGTTTATTGCGAAATCTTCATGCTCCCCAGATGCCATCCATCTAGTCTTTCTTCACGCAGGTCATGATTAGAAGTGAGACATATTTTTAAATAGAATTTATGTACCTTACTATTCCAAGCTACGAGTACCAATCATGGCATTTTGATATCCTTGAAAAACGCATAAAACGAAGTTAGTTTTAAGCTACGACAGGAGTGAAATATAAATAATGCTTATAATAAGGTAACAGAACAGTTCTGCATGTACCTGAAATAGTATATGCTCCCATATAAATATTTTTTGACAAAACCAAAAATTAGGTATTTTATATGCTGCACATAATTCAGATCTGTGCCATTAAAAAGATAATAGCTAACCTGTTCTATTCAGGCCAATGTGTGTCTCTGTGTGTATGTAAAACATATATAGTAACATTTTGGAAACTAAAGTTACTCAGGATTAATTAAATATTATGAAATCAGTATGAACATTATCTCCATGTACAGTACTTCCATCAGAGCAGCCTGGGAAGTGAGGAATCCTGTAGCATTTGAAATTTCTGAGATACTTTCTCAATCTTATTTTCTCCATAAAAATTTAAAATGCTTTGTAATCTTTAACTTCTGATTTGACACTACTGGGTCAACTAAGTAACTGTGCATGCAGAAACTAACACATCTCCACACAGGTTAGGTTGCTGTTCATGACGGAGGCAGTAGACTGATGACGTGCAAGAAGAACTATACTACCAGAGTCCTCAAGTGGATTTTCATTCAGTCACTTCAGGCTCATGTGTCATGAAGAAAGCTTGTAGGGCTGAATCCCTTATCATGGTTTTGAAATGAACCCAGCTCAGGACTTAAATCTGGTCTGACACAATGCCTTCTTTCATCCAAGAAAGTGCCCTGAAATGCTTCAAAACTGGTCTGATGGTAAGGTTAAACCCTACTGTTTTGGCACATCTAGGAGCAGTATCATAATTCAGTGTTACACCCTGGTTCAAAATATCATTGCTAAATTGTCAAAAGATGCCAACTTCTTAGAACCTGAGTTAAACTACAGCTTATGCCCTCCAGGTCTCACTACTCATCCCCAGCTTTGGATACCTTATCAGATATTGGAAGGGCTCTTTGAAAGGTGAATTTTAGTGCCCACTGAGGCTGGTCCCCTAAATGCTCATGTCCTCAACTGAAATGTCTCTCACACTGCTGTGGCGTTTCACCTGCCTGTCAGAGCTTAGGAATTATGTTTCAGACGTGACAAGAAAACAAGGGACACAAGCTCAGCTTGTTTATACTTATAAAGCACTTAAAAGAAAACAGATCACTGAAAAAATATTAAGGATCACACTCTGTCTAATTTCACCTTTTGTTTTCAACTCGTGATCCACCCTCATAGGTTTCTAGGTAAAAAGACCACGGGTCCCTAGGAATTGAGCGCAGTACACAGCTGATACCTTGCACTGCAGCTTTGACAGCTCTTAGTATTGGCCTTTGAATGAAATGTCAAACACTGCCTGACCCTGCTACATAGACTACAGGTTACAGTTTACTTTTAAGGAAGTCCAGACTTACGTACTTACCCCACAAATATGCAACATAAACGCATTATTTGACACAGGTTAACATCCTTCTTGGGCAGGAGCTCAGCTTCTCTAAATCTCAACATTATGTTATATTCAGAAGCCAATAGAGCTGCTGGTGTGATGTTGGGTTTTTTTTAATACTGCTTCTGAAGGGAGGATGCCACCCACTAAGACTACCACCAACCAGCAATCTAGGTTATTCCTGATAAGGTCTCATGAAAATAATGACCAAACCTAACCCAGCTTCCTCTGTGAGAAAATCATAACCTTGAGTTCAGTGTCTAATCCTGGAATGAAATGTCAGCATTCCCAGAAATATTGCAAAATTGTCATTACCCATGTTAAATCTACTCAAACAATCATTGTCTATGTGGGAATTCAGAAGCTGAAGCTTTGTGGCTTGCATGGTAAGGCTGTGGCTGTTAAAAATGAACTATTACTAATTGATAGGGGCTTCAAAACGAAGATATATGGTATTTGAGATCCTGTTTTGATCTTTTTTACTTTCACACATGTGCCCTTCTGTATCCTGTGGATCTTCTATGTGGCTCGGTGGGTACATGCTCCACATGGTATTCTGCCTTTCTGATGTTAAAATACAGCACATAGGCTCTTACACATGGTGGAGGAGCCGCTCTTTGATGGACATATAATCAAGCAGGAATTTGAAATATGGCCAAGACTTTGCTTTTATTTCTTGGCTATTGGTCATAAGTGTGAATTTAGCCTGTAGAATTTATTCTTCTTTTATTGTACTAGATAAATTGAAATAAGTGGGAAAATCCTTCTTCTTAATTGTCTTTCTCCTGCAGGCAGTTCCACAAGGTGTGGTTTAAGCTATCAGTACTTAAACATATATGATATGATAGCATTTTCAATACAAGACATTATTAGGAACTATTTTATTGTCATGAAAGAACTAATGTGTGTTTCTTCCCTTTTTCTTTTAGTCTTACCAGTCAATGCCATTACACCCACTGGTTTTCTCCCGCATTAGCACACTTCCTTTAACTCCTGGGTGTCACTCATTTCAGGCTGCATGTTAAAATACTTGTCCTGCAATAAAATTTCTCAGAGAGCCCTCTCTCTCAAGGCAGTTTCCACTATTATTTGTGTGCAGATGCGTTTCTGAGCAGCTCTTCTAAGTACCTATTTTAAGTATTTTATTTTTGTACCATATATCATTGTTTATATATTAATATTTTATTTACATACACTCTATCATATAAACAAATCTATATTCTATTTTAAATACATATAAAATATATTTTAATCAAATATGTTTATGTTTCCTTTTTTTATACTGTTTTCTTTTTAATTGAAATAATCGCCTTTGCTTGGCACAGATTATCCTCCTCAACTATTGAAGCTTTTTAGAATTCAGCAATAAATATTGCTGAGTGTAAACTTCAAGAAGAATAGCATGTTACTGTAGCATTAGTGCAGTTTTGTTTACCGAGAAGCAAAGTACTATTCAGTTGTCCTGCTCAGTTTTTCTGCAAGGTACAAAAGGATATTCCATCTTAGAGGAACGTTCAAGACTGAATAATTTGTTTTTCTTATAAAATACAATGGAAAGATAAAATACATATATGAAAAGTTTAATTGCTTTGCAGTATTGAAATATTATTCTAAATGCATGAAACAGTGATCCAAGAGAGAACAAAACAAAAGGACAATTCCAAACAAAAAAATCTATTGAAATAAAATATTTCATTCAGATTCCCCCTCCCAATTGAATTGAAGTGAACTGAAGTCATTTCACTTGTCCCAGATCTACATGATGTCACTTAAATCACCTTGGCTCCTTTTGCAATTTCTTAGCAGCAGAAAGAATTTAAGCAGAACTCATGCTCTGGCTCTAAATGTACAAGGTCATAAGGTTATTCTGAGGGAGAAATTTCACAGAGTTTCAGTAACACTGCAGTTCATGTTATGCTGCCAGTGATCACCAAACAAGTAATATAGAGAGTCTGTTATCCAAAACCAAAAAATTCCTTAAGCATATCTACTAGAACTAGGCCTCAAATCATTTGTATAAAATGTCACAGTATCAGCTTTTCAAAAAGAAGACTGATTAAATATCAGTACCCGCTTTGCAAGCATTGTGAATTTCATACCACTATTGTCTCTGTAAGTGATCTTGCAGTTGTTGACGATATTGCAGAAAACAAACCACAGAAGTGCAGTGTATCAGAGACTCGCGCCACCACAGAGCAGGCCCAGCAGCCAGCTATTGTCCTTTTATGCTCCAAAACTGCTGGAAGTTTATGCTTGGTTTGGTTTTGATGGCCTTTGTCTAACGTACACTATGATCTATGGTCCTTGCTCTATTTAACCCTTCTTTAAGCTATGTAGTCCATGCATTTGAGACCTGTATCTGATACATTGACCATGCTAGAATTATAGTAGAACAGTATCATAGAATTAAAAGCAGGTTAAGTTATCACTACTGTAAAGTCAGATTCCTTCTTATAAGTACCCACCAAGGACAATTCACCAGCTACAATTTCCTTTGCCACATACATAATTACTTACCTAACTTAGACAAAACAAGATCAGAGTTAAAATAACTCTTTTTAAACTCAAAATATGATACAATATTAGTGTTTGTATTAAATAACAAGAATAGCACTAAAATATAATTATTTGGATTAAAGAAAGTCTATATTATACTTTCAAAAAGTCTTCTTGCTTTTTTAGTTTTGCTCATGGAGGAATACATCTTAACATGAAAAGGTAACATCATACCCAATCACGTCTTATCTCCAGATAAATAAAAATTAAACAAAGCAGATAATGTGAAAATAATGAAGATAGTTTAGGCAGTTTGCTGATAACTAAAATAAAATCGATAGTCCTTTTGGCTGGTAAGCATAAAATGCATGTAGTACTTCAAGAGATAAATAGCAGTTTATCCTTTTTTTCTAGAAGGACAGTGCAGAGTATTAACTAGAGACAAACCACATGCTTTCATTTCATGAACTTTCATTTCATATGGAAAAGATTTAATCTTCAGTCTGTGTTTATGTGGGAGTGGAGCTGGGCTGTAAAAGAGAAACAAAAGTGCAACTATTGAATAGAAACCCTTATTCCTAAATAAACTGAAGGGATATTGAAGTGCTCAGGTTTTCTTAGTTCCTCCATTTCTTTCTTTCTGAATAGCTGCCCAAATTCATAAGTAGCACCTGTGAGCTGCTAAGGAGTCATCAGATGTTGTATCACTCAAAGGAAGTCCTCAGAAGAGGCCGTCTCGTGAAAGTGGTGAAGTATCATTAATCCACAATAGCCAATACTAGAGTATCACCTGTAGAAGAACACATTTTTCACAGTTCTTCCCATTCTTCTGCACTATTAATATCTTTTTCTTCATCCACTGTTTAAGACATAAATGCATGTGAAATTAAATATTTTCTTCAAAATAATCTTAAATACATTAAAAGGCAAACAAAAACATATTAGGACATGTGAAACACGGAGGAAAAATAAACTGGATATCTAATGGGTGCTGAACATTTTTTCATAGTCACCAAGCAAGGAGGATGTCCCACCGAAGTGGGGTGGGCATGTCAGAGAGGCAGGAGAATCTGCCTTCAGCACTGGAGCTGTTCCTGTTCCCCTTGGCTGTTTCAGGACACCAGAATGTTTTCGGGTCCTCAGTGCCGTTTTGGAGAGCTGATACCATACAACCTTCTTATTCGTACTGAAAGAGCATTCCTCAAAACACTCTCAAGGAAATTCTCATATAGCAAAATAGTTTTGTTTTCTGAGTTATGAAAACAGCCATAACATGTGATTCTATATAGTCAGGGACATATTAGCCCTAAGACAGCAGTGGAATGAGAATGTATTTGAATTGTGAATGTCTCTTTACAGCCTCTGCCCTAAAATAACATTCTTGCCTTTTCTTTTTTTTTTTGTACCTACAGCAAAAGCCACTTTTGTGTGGGTGAATAAGGTCCATAGCTGAAAACAATCATTTCAGGAGCTTGTTTTTATCTTACTGGTGACTAGGGTTACACTGCAGATTGAACTGTAAAATATGCCTTCACTGCTCCTTCATTTCAGTGAGATAGAAAGTTTAATTCATATCAAAGACATTCCACATGAAGAATATTCATGGACAATGCTAGATATACAAAGAAATCTGCATGTATTTCTAGTTTTTGAGAGAAACAATAGATCACTGTGTAGTCATGTCTAATAAATTCTTAGCCCAGCAGTTTGTCTCTCTGAAGAAATAAACATCTACCAGAAACATTTGCCAGGCTCTCTATATTTTGAATTCAAAAAACTTTCACAACAGCATGAAGAATTTTTGCAACTTCTTTAACCTGAAAATCATCATTTTTACACTTTAAAAAGCTGCTATAAAATCCCTATTAAAAATATAAGAACAACAATAACAGTTTTTATGTTGTGCCCTATCCAGCTGACACTGTCCTTTCGGAAAGCCAATGACTTGTTAGTACCCCTAGCAAGAGTGTGAACAGATGCGTCCCTGACAGGCGATGGATGGTCAGGGTCCATCTGGCCAGTGCAGCTTGGACAGAAATGATGTATACAGCTTCATCAGCGAATGACTGTCATCAATCCTGTGCCATGGATAGCGTAAATGACAGCTACACTGCAGCTGAGGCCCAGGTGTGAGAATGAAGAAGGGGCTGATTTAAGAACGCTGGGTAATCAGGAATGTATAGTCTCCTGGACTTTAATTTGTATCTTTAACCTCCTATAAATATCCCTGTATACTGTAGGAGGTATGTGTTTTTAAAGAGTTTGATCATGAAATTAGCTTCAGGATGACAGACATTCTTTGCTCTTCTTTAGCTGATGATTACCCCAGTTCCCACTATACATTAACAAATGCATGCTGAGCTTTGGCCACTGTACTGTGGGCTGCACAATTTAATTATTACCTCATTGATTTTTCATGTATTTCAATTTTCTTTTCTTCAAGTCACAGTGACTGTCCTATTGGGGGCAATGTTTGTTTTCTCTTCCCAAGATTTCCTTGTGGAATTTATTTTGAATTCAAGGATTATTTTTTTAACCCATCAGGAACTCATATTTGCTTAGCCTGCCGGTTAATAGACAGGTAGATGCACAATCCTCCAAAATGAAGCCGAACATCATGGTTGAAGATAAATATAAACAGAAAACAATAATGCAGTGACCACTGGTAATCCCTAACGAAGGGTACCTCTGTCTTGTAAATGCTCCCTTTTTATCGTGCATCAAAGAGCATGCATAATTTACATCTATTAGCATTTTATTATTTCATAGCATTGGGGATGGGAAAATGGACACAATTATTGTATCCTCACAGGGTATATCTTTATTTATAATTATTTCACAATAAATCATTTTTCTTTATCAGTAGATCATACAGACTAATTTAGTGATTTAAAAGCACAGGAAGTTACAAATGTTTTATATAAGGATATGAGTCAGTCCTTTCAGCACATGGAATTATGTTAATTGTCATAAACAGCTATCATCTATAATCATACTCTCTTAATAAGCAGTTAATTGCCAAGGTCTACATTTTGACCAAGTAAAGGTGTGTTGCATGCCTGCAGCAAGACTTGTACGCACACAACATATTATAGATAATATACTGCATGCACAATTTGTCTATGAACACACACACACAAAAATAACCCCACATTTCCAATTTATAGTCCATTCATACAGGCATAAGGCTTGCTGTATATTTCTTTTAGACTGAAACTTGAAAAAGCCCACAAATCACTGTAGCTCTAGCCAGAGAAGCTTTAGGAAAGCATGATGTAAATTCTGGTGGCATTATCATAAGGGGGATGGTATGGGACCATACTCCAAACATCCCCAGTCCAGACACAGAACTGAGTTAATATGCAATGTACACAGCAGAGGGGCCTTAATGCGAACTTTGCAGAAGAGGGTACAACGGACCACATTAATTGCAGGTTACAAGGAATGTGATCAATTTTCATCTCCATGTGCTGATTTTGCTGACGCTTCTTCAAGTTCCTGCAACAGAAGTAGAGCATAAGGGCAACAGAGGGAAGTGGAGATGCCTCAAGAACGGGGCATCCTCTTCCAGCATCTTTTCCATCCAGAGTGGGTGAGTTAGATGTGGCTTGGGAAGAAATCCCATTTTTAAGTGTTGGGGGGGTGTGCGCATATATATATATTAATGTTTGAGTGTGTGTGTGTACATGTGAGTGCATTTGAATATGTATGTGTTTTTGTGTGAATAGTCATATTCTGAAAATGGTTTCATTCTAGCTCACAAAAAGTCAAAAAAGGAACTTTTTTGGAGAAAGGAATTGAAAAATTCCTTGAAAAAAATTCTTCTTCTGGGCAACTTGGAACTTTTTAGACTACAGGCAGAACATTTAACTGAAGAAATAATAATCTAAGTTGTCTGGATTTTCTTGAAGAAAACCTGTTTACTCCAACAGATTCTTATAGAAAAAAAAAAACAACAAAAAACCCAACCCGAACCAAAACATAACAAAACAACCAAACAGTTTTGTAGAAAGGAATTTTTTTGTCAGAATACTGATGCAACAAAAAGCTCTGATAAGTCTACACAAAGACCATATTACAAGTTTCTATGAAACCAAGATGAGTTGTACCTACACAGCCTCTTGGCTTTAAGTGGTTTAGGGAGAGATTTTCAAAAAGCATATACAGAGTTTGGAGTTGGCAATCTCCAGAAAGTGTTTGCAATTTGTGCTCTTAAATTCTTGTGCACTTGAAAAAAATCTCTCCTGTAATATTTTATAGGTCTGCAGTTTAACCTTTAGAATATGAATAGAGCTCCAATCTGTGTAGGTTTACGTGTTATCCAGAAGTGCAGGTCAGTACCAATCAGATCAATACACCCCCAGGAGAAGAAGGAAGTGGAAGAGGGCCACTGAGCACTGAGCATTTACCCCAATGAATCACAATTACAGGAACACCTGTGCTAACAAACTATGTCCTGATCCATCAGGAAAATGCACACAGTGCTTAGTAGCCCTCAGAATTTCTCATTTATTATTGCTGGTGGGTTGGCCTGCAGTTGCATATTGTGACACAGCGTGAAATTCAGAAGGACACGGATTCAAGACCTCTTAGGATGATCAAGCTTTCATAGGGCTTTTTGCTGCTTCTCCTATATATGTATTTTAGCATTACCTTCAAAGTACTGTTGGAGGTTTTTAATTCATACATCTCAGTTTCAAACAGCAACACACAAGTTTGAGGAAGAGTTTCAAAATTTACATGTGACAGCATTGGGAGTAATGTATATTTGTTAATTAATTCTGGTAATAAGCTATGGCTATATATCACAAAACAGAGAAAAAGAGAAAATAGAATGCCCTACAGTAATGAAGGGAGAAAAAATTAGGAAAAATAAACATACAATACTTGAAAATAGCTGCCTTGCACACTGTTACAATAGCATCTGTTATTATAGGTGTGGAATATCTTTATTATTTCTGTGTCATTATAGTAAATTATCTACCCAAATTGTAGGGAAAGACAGCAGTACAATGAGGAACTTCAACTATGAGAGAGGTTGGACTGTCAGGAAATAGGAGTTAAGATCATCACTACCTTTAAAACCTTTCTCTAAAGGCAAAGACACATTGACAAATCTCAAGTTTCTTCACTTCTGTGCTTTCATAATACAACATATTTGAACAACGTCTGTGATAAGTTTTGCCATATATGTCAGGAAACTAATAAATACACCACTGACCTTACGATCACATAAAAACCAGAATGTTTCCAAACTCTCCTAGTGAAATTTAGCAGGTAATATTGGTGGTACGCAGCAGGCAGAGCATGTCTTATATATTTTACATATATTTCACCCTGAAAAAGCATCAGAGTAGAAGACCATGCTATGCAACTGTGAGGAAAGTGTCCAGCAAGCTTAGTTTTTCTGGCTTCAGAAGTCATTATGCTTTTAACATCATGCTGAGAAACAGCTATTTGGAGATTAGGACAGAGGAAGACCTGGATATGTTCTCTTTTTCTGTCTTGAAATCTTATGTAGGCAAAATCTGAGGCTTTGAACATATGTTCAGGATTTCTGTCTGTATGCCCTTCAGCCTTGTTAAAAGAGAAGCTGCTTTACCTCTGACTAGGCTGTGGCACATCTGAAAATCCTAGGTATTTCTGTTGTGCATACATAAGCCATTTTGGTGCAGTACATACCCAGTGAATTGACATATCAAAGACGTGCCAAAGCACCTAGGTTGTGCTATGCTGATGACGTGGAAAATAACCCACATGCATTTAGGACATGCTGAATTTACTGCATGTGCATTCATAGACCAGGCACATTCAGCAAAACTGAAATATCCCACATGTAAGGTCATCTGTGAAGTATCATCAAGCTATGGCACGCCAGCCTTTCCACCAAGGCACTATTTGGCACATTTGAGTGTATTTATGAGTACACATAAGGAACACTGATTATCACAAAACTCCCATATCTTAAAGTCAGAAGAAAGAGAAGGAAAAGTAGGAAGGAAGATGATGTGAAGGAAGAAAAAGAGTGAAACAGGTGCGGAAACTTTTCACCTTCTGTGAAGAGCACAAGTGACAAAATTTCCCTCTGGGGGAAAAGAATCACCTGAACTCTAAGCCATTTAATTTATCACTGCAGAGCAGAATGAAAATAATGTAATTCTCACTTGCTACACATTAGTACTTATCTGCATTCAAATTTGAATTTGATCACAACTAGAAGGCTGTTCAGCTGAGTTACCCTTTCCCTGTTATTCATCTGTGAAAAAGAAAATTAAGAATATTTGGCTCATGAAAAGAGCAGATGTTCGTTTTTTCTACGAAAAAGAGCATAAAACCCCCAAAGATTTGTCTAATTCTGGGCCTCCCTCTGCTTTTCTGACTCCTCCTACAGCTACTCTTTTCCCAATGTTGTGTGTTTGTCAATTAGGCTACCACTCTCAAATCTCCTCAAACCACACTACATTTAATAAATTTCCTGTTCGATTCTCATCAGCTCTTCCTAGGCAAAGCACCACACTGTACTGAAAAACAAATTAAAAGGAGGGGAAGTCAGCAAATAGAGTGTACACTTGTTATCATTGATACTGCCTTTTCAGTCATCACACTACCTAGTGAACCAGCATAGGACAAAACGAAAAAGGACATAGGAAAGTGTGATCAGTTTACAGCACTGTAGGAAGACTCAGGAGGGAATGCCTAATGCGAGATATTAGTGAATGTTAAACTAATTTTCCCTTGGAAATACTTGTATAGTCAAGATTTTGTATAACCAAATGTGCCTTAAAGCTCCTTTGATGCATTTTTGCTATTCTGTTTTGGGGACTTGCTTGATTGGAAGCCACTAAGCATGCTTAACCGTGCCATGTATTTTTCCTTCTGATTAAAATGCAGCCTGGCACAAGCAGAGACTGATGGCCTCTGAGTTTATAGATTGACCAGGGCACCTGCCGTGCAAGCATCTTTGTGCTGCCCCATCACTGCATTTCATTCTGACCTTGAAGCATCACACTTGATAAAGCTGAAAGTTAGTTTCTATTTCTATTTCCAGCCTTGTTTTTTAGTATCCCTTAACAGACTGTCAATTGTACTCTGACACAGTGGTGCCTGCTTCTTGTAGGTTGTAGCTCTCAAAAGATAGTAAAGTTGATGCTTTCACCTACAGACTTTTGCATCCCTTCTCCAAGATTCAGATTTTAAATACTTTTAAATAAATCCCAGTAATAAGAACAGGAATACCTCTACCAATGATGTCTTGAACCTCCAGTAGCTGTGCTGGAGACCTAAGACTGTACCTGGACATGTTGGTACCTGCCAAGGTTTTTTAGTTAAAGGTCTATTCAACCTAGTTCATATGCAACAGATGGAAGTGAAGTTTCCTCAGGAAATAAGAGCATTTTCTGCAATGTCTCTTACAGCACAATAACTAGATACAGTTCACCAGCTTTACTCAGTACAAAGCTTCCAAGCCCTGCTCCAATGTACAGCAAAGTAAATACAGGAATCAGAAAAAATAATGTATTTGTGTTTGCAACATTTCAAATAATTGGTCTTTTCTGTCTGTAATCAAGAACAACTCAAGTAGCCTGGAAACTAATGTATCTGTAACTCTGTGCAAAAGACAATCACATTTTACAACAGTGGGAATGAACAGAATGGCATTTCTAATAAAAGATTATCCTGAAACTGATAAAACTTTGAGAACACAAACACGCACAGAGATCTGACTCAGATAATAATGAAAACCTTACTTGCTAAAGCACATATGAAAACCTTTCCAGAGTACAAATAAAATAAACTTTGTGTAACTTCCAGAATTAGAGCCCTGAATTGTTTTTCTGGCCTCTGAAATGTATGCAAAACCAACAACTACTTCACTGCCTGAGTAATGTTCATGACGTCGCATCAATGGGACAATAGCTTCCTGGAATGGCTTATACATAAAGTAGAGCAATAGCTACAGCTACAAAACACACCAAACATCTGAAGACAAGCCATCAAAAGCAAGGAAATTCTGATTTCTAGTTGAGGCCTGTGACATTTACAGGCTATACAAGAATACATGGGATGTTATACAGCATTGCGCATCATTATTGTGGAAGTCATTGTTTCCCTCATTAGTGCTCTAGATCTGTACATTACCTCCATTGCAGGTCACGACCCTCATGCTGACAGTCCATCCTTAACTCACCCTTTTGTGCCTAGGTATTGTAGCAAATTTGCTACAGTACGTGACATCTCACACTTGAATTTTCCGCAATATTTGAAGACATGTATCCCATTCAAATGCACTACTTACCAACACAGAGGTCTTCAGGAAACAATTAAGAAGATAGAGGACACATATCTGAAGTAAAATTAGATATAATTTCATTCATAAGTGTTCTATTTTATTGTAATATTTAAGCTGTAGTGCTGTATAGAGCTTTTAATTTCATGTGATAGAATGATGTGTAAATCATGCAGCATAATTAAAATACATTCAAATGTTTTTAAAGTTCAATAATCTTTTTCAAACAAATAAAGACATTTACACACTAAGAACATGCAAAACGGTAAATATTTCCATGCTCATTGTCCTCATTTATTTTAGTATTAATTAGAAGCATAACTTAATATGCTGCAAACATGTTAGTCTCTCATTTTTAATGCAATTGAAGATAATGACTAAAACTTAGCAGTGATTCTGGACCCCTGAAAAACTGTGATTGACACAGTATCATCCTGTAATGGAGCAGTTAATATGCAGACATTGACATGGCAGAGCCATTATGATAGATCATATCAATTCATACTTTGGCTTCATAAATATGTAGTATTATTGACACAGTATCTTACGATGGTGCTTCCTTTTCTATAACGCCAATGTACAGGACTGGTCTTTGTAATGAGGACTTTGAAGTATAACCTGAAAGGATGTGACGTGTGGAGAAAAGATAATGATCGTGTTGTGATAATGATCATATTGTAGCAAGTCAACTTCTGGTTTAGTATTAGAAAATCAGAGTTAAAACCAGGGAAAAAAAGTCATTTAGGGATCCCATGCCTGTAAGTGTCTTTAATACTTAGGTTTGCCATCCACATTCCTTGTTTCCCTGATCAGGAAATAGCTCAGAAATTTTTCAAACTATGAGAAATTGTTTGATTAAACCAAAAAAAATCCACAAAACTCATTTCAGATTTATGGTTAGATAGAGAAAGAAGGTAACTAATTGACTGCAGCATTTTCCTTTGTTTCTTTTAAAGAAATCTTGTTTGGACTTCTTCTATGAAATTAGATTTTGAGGTTTTGTTTGAAATATGCTAAGAATCTTTTCTAATAACTTAATGCCAATAATGTTAGGGCCCAGAGAAATGAAGGCAAAACCAGAGAATGATACAAATGCAGCTAGTAAACTCAGCTTTGCCACAGGTTAAAGAGAATCCTGTCTCTGATACCAATGTGTAAACTAGCAAGGATTTGATCCAAAACATAAAATTCTGACGGTTCCAAAATTGCCAGATGTGTATAAAAAGGATTTAGTTTTGTGTGTCCCAGTTCTCTTGGATGCTATCATGATATTCACATTGTGTCTAACATTTCTCTCACTTTACTTTCGTGCCTTAGTTTTGGTTTCCGCTCTTCTTGCTCTTGTACTCACAATCAGATTAATAACTGGAGGAGAGGATGCCTAGTGGATATAAACGAGTCATTTGGCTGATCTCAAAAGAGAGCAGACAGTGAGCTGATTCAACCCAACTGAGGGTATGCACATTTAAATTTTTCTTTCATGATTAACTTCTTTTTGAATTGTGACCAAAAAGTATTCTTCAAAGTAATCTAACCCACTGCTATGTATACAGGATAAACAGAGACTCTACTGATACACGTACCTTATACAAAAAACCCTACCCTAGAACGTATTGTGTGGGCTGAGAACTTTATATTGACTTCTGGTGCTAAGAGAATTTTATAATGGAGTTATAAAACCCTCAAAAAAGGGGTTTGTAAAGGAAACTCTAATATACCTTTATCTATAATAGCACGGCTGGGGGCTACTATAATAACCCTTTTGCTTTCATGTGGCCATCTGGTGGCCTATTAAAACTAGTATCTAAAACAGACTCCCGAGTGTGTTGAGTTTGCCAGTTCCCACTAAGTCACTAAAATAAGGGAGTTTGCTCTGCTATAGGGTGAAGTATCCAATACAGAAAGAAGACACCTTGAACTCTAACCTTTTACACTGTGAATATGTTGGGTACAGGTTGATTTTGATACATACACTTTAATTGTGCAAAAAAACTAGCCCTAGGTCTGTTGTGCACCTCTGCGATTGTATGACAAGATGGAAGAGGCTAGGCAAAGTGAGAATGGAAACATTACTAATTTAATGAAGTATTACGTTTCAACTGAGAAATATTCTATTCTGATTTTTATGCAGAGCAACAATAAAATATTGATAATTTTGCAAGAACCTACTTTAATTGCTGAAACACACAGACATTATATATAAAATTTATTTAGTGCTGTGAGTTTTTATCCAAAACATAACCGAAATAAATATTTGAATATGCAAATTACTTTACAGCATAGTTTAGTCTTTCTCTTTGCTTTCTATTCCATTAAGATTAGTATGAGTGCACTCAGGAAAACATTTTGAGTCAATAGGGGCTGTGTATCATTTGTCCAAAATAAAGTCCTTTCCACACACTCATTGCTGATCTTATTCAGTAATGTGGTTGCATCCTAT
>VXBO01009032.1:547886-571233 GCA_013400135.1 Rhinoptilus africanus
AAAGAAATGAAGTTACTGCCTAAAACTACAGTAGAACTCAGATCTAGGACCAAATATGATGCATTAATTGCTTTACTGCTTCACTGCAAAACCACTCTTAAAACATAATTCCTTAATGAAGTCCGTTAATTTGTTCATGGCAGTACACAAGCTGTTCAAAATGACACAGAATTGCACTCTGTTTTCTAACCCCTGCAGTTTCTTCTGTTAGTCACTCTGTCTTGTGTTGTTATCCCATGGATAGTAATTATTTTATAGTGGCTGTAATTAGGAGAGAATTAGGCTTGGTAAACAAAACCTGCCTTCTCCTGTTAATAGCTAAGGATAATAAATTTGNNNAAGGATAATAAATTTGGCTCTGACATTCACTATATTTGGACAAGGCTTGGCCTTCTTCCAGTTTTCCCAATAAGAACTTTATTATATAATTATGCCTTGGAGGGGCTCATATTACAAGGTAATTTTTTTTTTGTTAAGACACATATTGCATGGCTTCCAGCCAGTAAGTGATATACTGTAATATATGCCTCCAATAAATGTTTTAAGCAAAACCTCTCTAAGCAATATCCTGCTGGAGCTGCACATTGCAATTCAGCAGATATATTTACAGGAGTTTTTCATAATGCAAATTATTTTCTTTTGCTCACATTGTCCAACATTATAACAAGATCTTAAAAAGAAGCCTAGGATTATTTTTATCAGCAAATGATATGGTTAGATTCTTAACTTATCATATCTCAGTAGCTTAAAGAGAGTTTTCATACTTTTTATTCTGTGAGTAAAGTCACAGTTATGTTGACTTGCACAAAAGTGTCGCAAGTATCTTATTTTCTATTTTCAGCCTGAATTAAAAAACAACCCTTTGTTCCATCTTTCAGCCCCCACACTAATGCATCATCTCCCACCCTCTCCTTTATTTTATCTCGCACCTTTTATGTAAAATACAATTTAAGTTAACACACAATAGCACAAAACGCTTTTCAAAGGGAGTCAATCATAAGCTAAATAGAAAAGGAAGGGCTTAAGGGGAAATATATAAAGAAGTGAGTGTCTCGAAAGAGAGAGAGAAAGTGTTTCAGACACAAGGAGGAGCAGAGATAGGATCAAGACTGGGAAAAGGGAGTAAGCAATTAAATTCTGAAAAACTACAGTAAAAACAACCAAACAAGGTAAGTACGCTAATTTTTAACTGTTTCACTTGCTGCTGAGTTACCACTGCTAGTAAGCTATAGGTAAGTAATATATGATAATTGCATTCACCAAATTTCATAAGAACCGTGTAGGTAAGCAGAGCTGAGTTTACATACTTAAAGACATAAACCAAGTCCAGAGAGATTAAAAAATGGTGGAAAAAAAAAAAGAAAGAATCCCAAAGTCATGTTTCCACACCATGTTTTCTAACCACTAAACCTTTTCAGTTTTCCTGAACAATATTCAGGGCTACAGATTAAAGAGTGGGAATTCCTCGACTGTAAAAAACACCAGGTTCAGACAAGATAGACTGACCATCAAGTTTTGTTTGTGTAAAAATAGTATATTTTGTGTATTTTCACTTCACTCATTTGAAACCACTCTCCTGAAGACACTCAGTTCAGTATTGATAACTCAGTATACAATCCCCAGGGTAAGAGGAGTCAAAAAGATCAGGAGAAGAGAATTGGGATACATGCCAAGACAATGATATCTACCAAAAGCATGCCAAAGTGCACTTCCAGAGAACGTGACCCATATATTAGCTTTAAAAATACTGTGTTCACATAGATTGCAGAAAATAAGTTTCATTGTGACGCAAAAAGTTCAAATACTAAAAAAGGAATTATACCACTTCAGATACATACTTTAGATTCTTAGGAATAGCTTAGCACTAAAAAATTAAAGATCTTCAGCTAAATTCATCTGCAACAGAGGCACACAGTGGATTAGTTTGGCCCTGGGTAAGACATCTGAGAAACAAATGGGCAGCGACTAAGTACATCAACAATTATTACAAACAGAAAAAGACCATTATGTCAGTTAGTCCAATATTATTCCAATTTCTTAATATAGTACTGCCCATGACAATACTGTTTTCCATGTTCTCTCAAAAATACATTTTTAATTACTTACTTTCCTTGGTAAACAAATTGCTAAATATTCCTTATTTTTTCAATTATACCTTGAAGGTTAGATACTCCACAGTCCTCTAGAAACTATGCTATTCTTCTACTGTTGTCCATTAACTCTTTTAAACTTTTAAAAATTATCTTTGTTCTTTTCATCTGACTTCCCAGAACCACCTGAGAAGAGGGTCCACAGATTTACCACAGCCGATGAGGCAGCAGGGTACAAAGGAGCACCACTTCTACTGATTCACATGGCAATGACAGGAGAACAGGCTGAGACACAGCTTTTTTCAGCAGGAGAGTATAGACCAGTAGTGATTTCACAGTGTGAGCCTGTACAAAGGCACTGTTGACAATAAGAACTGGTCTTAAGCTCTCTCCAAACATTGGAGGCTCGATCATTTGATGAAGATGTGGCAAAGAAACTTTTACCACTGTCTTTCCCCTCTCTATTTTCTCCTCTTCCTCTCATCTACCTTCCCTTCTCCTTAGGACTGCAGAGGAAGGAAAGGAAAATAAAGCTAAAAGAGCATGAAAGATACCCAAGCTGTGTCCTTCCTGTTTCTGAGACGCAGGAGGAGACACAAGACCATGAGCAACTGGTTTGTATATAATAGGAATGATTAAGAATTTCTTTGCCATCCTATCTTAACCTACCATGATCTCAGTGTCTGGAAGTTATTATATGGTTCATAATTTTAAAATATCACTTTAGAAGGGGGAGAAGGTGGGTAAAAGGCATAATTCTGTCCTGTATTGAAAGCCCAGTTACCTGACAAACACTAAGGACCAATAAATGTGCATGCTGCCCTATGATGCACAAGGTGACCGACTCAGACTTTGATATATGGCCAGTGGAAGCATATTCTAGCACCTAAGAACCTGCACCTAAGGTCTCTAGGAATTGTCATGTCTACTCTCCAAATGTTTCATAATTTGGACAAAGATAAGGTGACCGAATAGGCAGTTTCTTAAAAAAAAAAAATAAAAAAATCATGTCTTAATAAACAAACATCAACAAAAAAAATCTATAAAGTGTAAGGGTAAAAATATAGATCATAAAGACATAGCAGCCTACTTGCTCTCTCCCTCCTTCTGCCCCTTGCAGCTCTAGTAAAAGGCAGGAAGTAGTTTAAATAATCATGTTGCAACTTCCAGTAAAGGCAACTTACAGAAATCATACCTTAGGGTACTTACTGTCCCAGAAGAGATTTTGGGGGGGATATGGCCACAACAGCTGCTCAAAAAGCTTCTTTTGTTTTGCAGCTCCACAGCTGCACTTTACACTGAACAGCTCTGAGTTAAGTCTAAATTGTGCACAGGGCCAAATTATACCCTGGCCACAGACAGACTGTAAATGGCATACGGACAATTGTGCACACCTATTGTATCCATAACTGAGAGCATTTCTGACAAATCCAAGGATTGAGCATGCTTTGTTTCAAACAGGGTTTTGGAGTTTTGCTTTTTTAAAGGCCTAGGAAAACAAGCTCAGAGAAAGATACAGTGAGCAGCAGGGGACCAAAGCTCCTTTTATCATTATTCTAAAATGAGATAAAGTGAAGAGATGGTCATGAAGAATATCAGGCATTAAATAGCATCCCTGTGTGCAAATCAGAAGTGTAAACTTTGTTTTAGATAATGGCTTACAGAGGGAGATGGTTTGTTAGAATGAAAAAACAACACTGAAAAAGGTGATAGAGAGACCTGATGGTGTCCTTATGAGAAATATTAGGGAATAAAGATAAAGGGTTTCATTTGAGAAGAATATTTATAATATGTGCCCTGTTTTTTTCTTTGTTATTGATAAGCCATCCTATGAACAGAATAACAATATGTGAAGCTCATAGTGTATATTCACTTTTCAGTTTCTGCAAAAAAGGGTATGCGAGCTTTCTAGAAATTGTCAAAGCTCCATGCATTGGTGAGGAAAGGTCTACATAATATCGACTCTAATTCTTTGATTTACCACAAAAGGCTTTCGGGCAAGTGGCTTGGTAATACATCCTTGGCTGGATGTCTGATAAAGATGGTCATTTATAAATGTGCAAAATCTCTCCAGCTCCGCACTGGTCAGGTCACATTTAAAATAATTGCTTCTACTCCTGACCCATCTATCTGTAAACACATCAGACTGACAGCTTGCTTTACTCGCAATGCCCAATAGGCATGGGGACAGCACCACGCTCTAACAAAGGCCTAACTTACTGACCAGCTTTTGGCAAGTCTATGTGATACCAAACAACAACACTGGTCTTGATGCTGATGGTGCATAGCTTGCAGGTGTAAGAGATGTGAGAGAATGTGATTCTTCTCACACATGGTAAGATTAGTGTGTTAAAACTGCAAATGGAGTAAACAATTTCTGACTTGTTTAAGGCTGGTCAGTGTCTTTACCAATATCATCAAATGTGTGATTTACTACTACAGCTAGCTAACAGAGATTCTCCTTTAGATCAAATAGTAGATGACTGGGATTTTGGAAACAAAGGACTAAGAAAAGCTGTGCAATTTATACAGCATAACTGTTAGACTAATATCTCACATCCACTTAAGATGCTTTTGTAAAATCGTGGCACCTGGGCCAAAGCAGAAGCATGCAGCTTGCAGTAATAACCACATATTAGGTGCCCCTTACCTTGAAAAATATTTCTAGGCATTTTACTGCAGAAACAGTTTACAATTCTCTAGGAAAACAAATTACTTGGAGAGGCAGCAACTCTGGTAGAAGCATGAATAACATCAGCACTTTCTTTTGAAACTTCTTAGTGATGTCAATGCCCACATCAAAGTAACAGAAGAGCAGCAAACTTTTAGAGGAAGAAAAGCACATTTGGGTTTGCATTTTACATCTTTATGCAGATTAGCAGTGGTCACAACCACAGCTCTTTGAACCAAAACCTCAGATGGTAAGTTTGTATTCAAATTTCATGACTACTTGGGAGAAATCACAAAAGCAACAGAAAAGCAGAGATTCCACACACAAAGGAAAAGTGGATTGTCCCTAAGGACAGAAAGGTTACTACAAGAAGAATACTGGATTCTGTGAATGCCAGTTTCTATCTACCTTCCAGACTGGTACTGAGTGGGAAGTTTTCACTTAGCCATTTCTGTCCCTCTGCAAAGGTGAGCAGGATGCTGTTAATAACTAAGACTGTCCCTGATGGTGGCAAGTCTAATTACAGGGAAGGAAAAAAAAAAGCCCAACACAACAAGACGGGAGAATGAAAGAAAAGGTTTATGTTTTTTTCCCCTGGATGTCAGTTCATTACCAGCCTGACACTATAACTTCAAGGGTCATTTCTCTGCAGTCACTAAAATACCAAAACAAGAGAAAAGCTGCGCATAAGCAGAAGCAAAAACCCAAGATCATTACATTCTCAAAAGAATTTTTACATAAAAGAGGCCTTGTAAAAGAGAGTCCCTCTAACTCATACACTGTTAACTGCATTCCCCTGTTAATGAAAGAGAGAACCTATTAAACAAAGGAATGACTCATTGGAAAGACATAGGAAAACAAGATTAGGTAAAATGCTTTATTTTTTAAAGTTTTAGTGTTTAGAGGGAAAAAGAAGTGGTAGAATGGTGGTAGATATATCTTCCTACACTATTTCAACACATGCAAGTGTAGCTTCAGCATGGTTTCTAACTTTGCTTCCCTACAGTTGACTGCCTACATATTTGTGGGGCTAAAATGTGGAACTTTTGCATTTCAGATATCTACAAAGATCAACATATGAGGTTCCTTTCTGTTAGCTGTGCAGCTCATCAAACAAATGCAAATCATGTACAGATGTTGGTATTCACATCAAGAGAGTAGCTAACCCAATTTTTGTGCAAAATATTCTCAGAAATATCAAATTTACTTTGTAATATAGCCGTATTCGAAGTCAAGCCATTACTCTCCAAATATTCCAGAGATAACAGAAGTAAAGTTCAGACCAATAAATGAACGCTTGAGACAAGCTAAAGTTTTTAAGTGGTTATTTGCCTGAAAACAGCATATATAACAGAAATTGCCAGGTAGCTTCAATGGCAGCAAAAAGCACTTTGATTACCTAGGGATAGAAGTACTTTAAATTCATTCCAAATACAAGGTGAAAGCATGAGAGTAGTTTGATAAATACATCCACTAACCAGGAGGACAACGCAGCTCCTCATAACGTGTCAGATGTGTGAGGTTTATCTGCTGCGATACATTACTCCTTCATGAATGGCTACAGAAAAATGAGGTAAAGCCAAAGCCCATCTTTGCTACACAGATCCTGTAAACTCAGACTGAAAAGAAAAACCCCACAGATAAAAGCAAATGACACCCGAATTCTGTAGGCCATGTGCACTGAGCTGATTCATTTCACAGCCCAAGGGAGGCTGTGCTCCAGGCCAAGAATCTGCCTGGACCCATTTTTTCCTGACCTTGAGCAGCAGCTCTTATGGAAAATCTGTTTAAACAGATAGAGATAATTTCATTTTATGTTTTGGGAAGATATAGTCAGATACAAGACTTCCTGGTTACTTTAAACCTTGCCATGGAACAAAGAGCAAGATAAAATGGAACTCAGGGTTTGAGTCAAAATCCTTTGAAATCAATTAGATTCTTTTCACTGATTTCAATGAGTTGTGGATCAGACCACCACTTCCTCACGGCAGCAACAAGACACTTCCTAGAGAAGGCAGGGGTCCTCAGTTTCACCATTCATTCATTTTGATCTTTCACTGTTTAATGAATCTCTTGATTCTGGTCTTATTCTCAGCTCTCAGCCAGGCAGGCATTAGCAGTGCATTCACTAGGCAGTAGAGGATCACCAGCATCCATCTTTCAAAAGAGACATACAACTGAGGCCACTCAAGGCCATTAAAGATCCCATGGTACTTTTGCAAGAGCAAAAATAACAATGCCAGCGTCTTGGCCAAATTCCAGCCTCTTTAATTACATTCTGTCTATCTATATTCCCTCCTTAGTTTCAGCTGGAAAAATTAGCCACCATTTTCCACTATCTTATTAATCTTTTAATGCAGAATTAATTATAACAAAAAGACTATGAGCATAAAATATTGGCACTTACAGCTATAATGAGAGTATCCTTGCTGTCCATAAAAACCAGAAAACGCACCTCTCTTATCATGCATGATTAGCACACCAAAAACAGCCATATACCTATTTTCCATTTTGAAAAGAGAAAAGCCCAAATATGCCCAAACAAAGAAGAAAAACCAGTGACAAAACAGAAAAAAACACCAACAGGGAAAAAATCCCAAACACAGTAGCATTATGACGGACTTCTTTAAAATAACAACTACTAGCTTTACCAGATATCTTCCCTACCTAGCACGGTTTGGACAAACTCCCCATTGTTATTTAACATCAGGAACTGCCCAGAAGTCTTGTCCACTGGGACTGTTTTATGTGCCAGCTGGAGACAGGGTTATAAGGTGCCCAACTCTCGTGAGGGGTTCTACCCAAACTCTAGCAGATGAATACACTAGAAGAACATTTTTCACTTTCCCCACTTAATGTATCAGTCGATGCAAGCATTCAAAAGGGAAAAAAAGGCCAGAGATTTACAGTTAAAAAGACATTTTGAGACATTTTAGTAAACATTTCTGAATGACTGCTACTGTGTAAGCTATACATATAGAGCTCTAGGGAAGAACATCACAGAGTTTTAATGTGGGATCATTCCAAAATCCTGCTCTTTAAGTTGATTTAGGCACTTGAGTATGTCAACTACTGTAAACTAGATTCTAAAATATAATTTAATTCAGGTAATTGATAATGGGTAAAAAAGATGATCCTTTGCTCCTTGAGGACACTAAAAATCTAGACAACATCCTCACATTTTTGTCTTAAGAAAACAGAGACTTTAAATGCTGCCTTAAATGCCTTTTTTTTCCTGGTATGGAGTGTAACATATGATAGAAGAGGCAGTGGTCTGAAGATTGATGGTCTTATCCAGGTGCTACACAGCTTTGAGTAACAATTTGGGATAAAGACTCGGGATGACTACATCTCTATGGAATACAGTGAAAGGGGGTTCAACCATGAAAGCTTACAACTTGATCACTCTTCTAACAGATGTGATTGTGATTAAAAAGGTTGTTGTTGGCAACAAGTAAAATGAAGAGCCCTCTAGGGGACCCAGAGAGCAAGTCCATTAACTTCATCAGCACTAGACTGAGTTCCCTTCTTAGTACAGTTTTAGGAAACAGTGAAATTACATTTACCCAACCTCATTGTGGGATTCACTTAAAATGTAGGACGATTGGTAGAGAATTCATAGCTACAACTAAGGTCATATTGGTATCTTTCTGTACAAATAATTTGGTCATTTGCAGATTATATTATGTCAAGTCATTCATTGTACTATAATCAAAGCTATGGACTGGAGAGCTTCTGGGTGATGATACATGACAGGAGATTTTTTATCAAGAGTCAAGAGATCTGACAGGAGAAAGGAAAAACTATGGAGGATCTTACAATAAGTTCAACTGACCAAAGAGCCACTATTGTTTAGTTGAGCTCAGGGCAAACTTTATATTATCTGGGCTCTATTTTGCCTCTCCAGCAGAAGTGGCAAAGTCTCTCATTTGCTAAGGCATCTAACAGTGAAGAGCTGATATTTGGGAATACTTTGAAAGAAACAATTAATCAATGATAGCTAAGAGCCTAGATGACTTCAGAAGCTTTTTCCTTCAGTCTTCATGATAATTTGGGATAAAAAACACATTGAAAAGTAAGATATTGCTATATATTATTGGTATTATTTTCACCCTGAGGTAGCAATACTGCTTTGATACGAAAGCTCTGCTGCTCAAATCATCTGCAAAGTTCAACCATCCTGAAAGGCATCTTATCTGCATTATTTCTTACCTGGCATTGAGGTGTAGACCGAGCAACTGAGCTTGTCTTATTCCTAAATTCTTCCTGATGGTATATTGCTATAAGGACTGTACTCATTACACACCACACAGAGGATGTTTCTTAATGAGTTGCCCACTCTAGCACACACATGCACAGCTCTCTTGAATCCCTTACATACATGAATACATTCTTTGAGCCTCAGTGCTAGAATAAACATGCACAAATGATGACTACTGATTTCACTAGCTACAGAAAACCTTTGAATACTCTCTTTACTCCTAAGATTTATTTTTTTTTTTTTGCAAAGTAGATAGCAATTTCTGCACAGATTTGCAAGAAAATTGGAAGCCTAATTTTCAATTCAAACCTTTTTTCTGTGAACTGAAGTGGCGGTAACTTTCATCAGACAGCCCCCAGTGCTGTATACACAGCATGTAGAAAGTAATTTTAAACAATATGGGAGGAAATTCTCTTCACTAATGTTTTTTTTAAATGCCCAGCAAATATTTTGATTTTTTTGTGTTAAATTTTTTAGACACTATACCTGCGCAAGTTCTCAAGTTTTGCAAACATAACTAACTCTGTCATCACTCTTGTGACAAGAATATTCTTTAAAATATTTAATCTCTCCCACAGCACATGTAATTGCTTTTACCCATTGTTTATGCAAGATGTACAGACAGGGAAAGCTGAAGGTGTGTTCAGAGACTCAGTAAAACTCTTTATTACACATGTCACTGTTGAAGGTGTGACTTAAACAAATAGATAAACACACCACTTATTCTTCTTTTACAGTTATCTCAATCCTGTAACAAGGAAAGACCACATAATTTTCTGGCAAATGTCTGCCCTTTCATTACAGGTACTACTAAGCACTAGGAAACACCTGATGCCCTCTTACTCCCCGGTACTTTTTCTTTCAGCAACCAATTATCCTTGATAATTTGCATTGGGTGTGAAGAGCTGTTTGAATTGATAAAAAAAACAAAACCACGTTCTTTGCAAAGGGTGTCTCAAAATTCAGCATGTCCTGTCCTGTAGATTCAAATTAAAGAGCTTATAACAGTTATCCCTCCATGGCTTACCCAAACAAGAAATCTCTACCTATTAAATCTAGTTAGCAGGTTATAGACAGAGAAAAGAAATCTAGTAGTGTAACCTAATTTATGAATCTACGTAATTATGAATAATTGAATGAAGTTAAAAGGAGAAAATTTCAAATGAATGATAGAGTGCAGATCAATTCCCAAGTAAAGCAGTACAAACCCAATGGCTTACCACAAATTAAATCTGACTGGGAAAAAACCTAAAAAAAAATTACTCTTCTGGCAAGAAATAAAGGTGATGATCTAGCATCTCCTATGAGCCTGTGATTAATTGCCAAAAAAGCCCTTTACATATTAATAACTTTCTTTTTTTGAATCTCTTGAAATGCACTTGGCTATTGAAAACAGTTGTTTTCAATGCCATAATAAAAAAAAAAATTAAAAAAATAAAGTGGTCTTCACCAAGAAAAGTATATTTCATAATTAAAAAGCCAGCTTTAGTCTCATTTCTAGTTTGGGGGTCAGCCTGGATGACACAAGTGGCCATTTCTGGCTGGACTATCCACAAATACGTAATTGGAGTGTAAATTATTTTCACTGTATAAATAGCTCCTGATGATATCACAATTTGTAAATAGCGCAGTTTGTTTTCCCAGAAGAAGCTTTGTGCTAGCTGACAGCTCTGAAAAGTTTTTGCATTTGATTATGCTATTTTCTTCTTTATAGCTCAATAGGAAACCACATGCCATGTGCCCAGTATGAATTGTGTCTGCTTTTCCAAATGCTCTGTTACATCCATGACATGTAAGTGCCTTTAACATCCTTGGGTGAGAAAGCAAGCTGCTTGCACACATACTTATTATTTTTAAGTCTTTATTTTTTATGTATCTGCAACACTGTATTTCACAGCTGGCTGATGAAGCACACTAGAATTATTTGGAATTCCTTAGTGCTCCTTAAAAGGCACTTAAATTGAAAATAGAAATGACCATATGTGGTCAGGTGCATTTCTGCCACTGTATTACTCACACTGTTGCCAGCAGAATATTTAAAGACAGCTTGTACCAGCATACGCTGGTGCAGCTGTGCTAATGGCTTTCCAAACTTCACTACTCCAGCTTGCCCTAGAGAAGCCTTAACAACACATCTGTTTACTAAAATTTTTCCATTAACCTTTCCAGTATCATGGCATCTTTCTAACTTGTTTACTGATTATAATAACAACATGCTGTCTAGTCTATATCCAAAAACCTTTAAACACGTTCACAAATTATTCTAGCAACTTCTATCCTTCCTCACTGGTAAAACAGTATCAACAAATGGCTTGCAAGGAAAATATCCTCCTTTTCTAAGTACAAAATACATTGAACTTAAATGTACCACAGAAACAGCTAGAAAATCCTGTACTGAGATACTCCAGAAGTTGTCACAACATACGGTGAGACGAAATGGGATGAGTCTCTGGGGTAATGTGGTCCCTCAGAGAGAAATCATCTTCTGTTACCTTGTAAAAATTGCCTTTCCTAGAAAGACTGGAGAACGTTATATCCACCTCCCTTCACCCTCAGAAAGAGACAAAACTGTTACTATCTCCCTGTCTGTTCCTTAGGCAAAAATACACAAGAACAAGAGCTTACCAAGGAGCCAACCAGAAGGGAGGGCATTTTACAGAAAAAAAGTGTAAAATAATATATATCTGTACATAATACTACATTCAACATAAACATTTTCTTCCTTGTGTCTGTAAGGAAAGCAAGGGAGAAGGAAAAAAGATACATAGAATTTATTTACCAATGTGAATAATTTTAAAGTGAAGCTCTTCCAGAAAAATCTTCCAGAAATAATAAATGTGCTTTCTCTACTATATGTTCAGTTTTAGGAGAAACATCTGTAGAACGCAGCTGAGTTAGATCTCATGCAATTCCGAGATTTGTCATAGGGAAGAAGTGGAAGCACCTAGGCTGACATGTAAACAAGTGGGGTGACCTCTGGGACAAAGAAAGTGCTAGTCACGGATGGATACCTGCCTCTCCCAGAGGAGGAGCAATGGGCCCAGGAGGTGGGAGAAAGCAGGAGTCTGAGATTCAAGCACAAGATCAGGAAGCCAGAAAAGCACTTCCCTCCATGCACAGATGCTGCAGGAGTGAAAGGGCTGCCAGAGGAAGGGAGGAAAATGGCCTGAGGTACAGGAGTGAGAACTATGGCTTGGCAACGTAAAACACAGCTGAAACGAGGACCAAAGCTATGATGTATCAGTTTGAAGTTTTGTTTCTAAGTTTCTGCGCTGAAACTGCCATTGTTGAAAAGTCGTATTATATTTGCTTATCTACACATGAAAGTCTTGTTAAGGTTAATGAGAATTCCTGTTAGATAGGCGATAACAGACTTTTTCATTATTAGTACAGAACCAAAATGTTTTCCCATGTTTCAGGATTAGAAAGCAGTAGGTGTCCTGAATTCTAGTTCTCTAAAAAGCCCCATGAGAAGTTCATATATTTAGATCAGCAGCAGTGTGGAAGCCTTCAGTTAATCATAGTTTGGTCCTAACAGCAACCCAGATTAATTGGAAATACAATAAAAATAGCCCGTTTGAGGATAGGATGAGACACTGAGCAAATAGACTTATCACATCTTTTTTCATTTTCCTATCATATGTTCCTTATTATTTAGATCCAGATTCTTTCTAGATTTTTTTCAAGCTACAATATCAAATGGCATTTATCTAAGCATTTTAAAATCGTGCCAAAATTAAAGCTAATCTTATTGTAATCAGTATGCAGAGAAGAGGAGAAGCAGTAGTAAAGCGGTTGCTGCATGTTTGCTGACAAAATATTTAATCCAAACATTTAATTTCAATCTGCCACTGTTCTCAGTTGGTATAATTACTTTAAGCAAATATCATGTAGGAAGGAACAGAAAATATTCTCAGCTACTGAAATGTAAATAATAAAACATAATCATAATCACATGTTTAAAGCCATATAACTCCATTTTAGGATCATTTCTGTGGACTATTTTAAATGTTTAAGTGATTTTAAATTATTTCTGACATAATGGCCTATTATACTGCCTATATTGGCAAGCAGTGGAAAAGGTTTAATTCTCTCATCTGTTCATACACATCATACTTCAAAGGTACTATAGTGAAATTGCATTGCAGTACATGGAAAATTGTAGACTTTTGCTTTTCATGTCAATGAATATTAAAACCAATACAAATTTAAGGCAGTGATCATGACAATTTTTTGCTTTTGAATCAAATTAACATAAGCAATTTGTGTCACTGTTTTAAGTTTACTTGCAACATGATGAGCTCCGACACAGGGAAAAAAAGGCCCCAATTTTTAGGCTAAAATTTTGCAGCAAATTTTCTGTTTTCTGGAAAATCAGGGACTTAAAAATACCACTCCACCTCAAAAGTAACTTATTTTCTACAATAAGTTAGTCAGTCCATCGAAAGACTTATGGCCCTACAAAGTGCTAAGAGTGTGAATAAGCTTAATTTCATTGATGACTAATTCTTTTCTTGTGGTTTTCCACATTCTTGACTCTATTACAATGCTTGACTATAGCACTGATAGGATTTTAGACTCTGTTCTACAAGTTATATAGGCTTTTAATACTTAAATACAATATACAGCTGCAAACCAGATGTACGAGTCATTCAAAGCAAAAAGAAAGAAAAAAAAAAGCTTTGTCAAAGTGTTACTCTTTAGTGCTGTTCTCTAGGGAGTAAAATTTACCTTTGTGCAGAGAATCATCACAAAGGAAGAACAGAACTCAAGACGTGTTTAACTCCTGATTTGTAGACTAACTGGGAAAATTGCAATTACTTGGATTACAAATTTTTTAGATATTTCACATTTTGTAAAAAAATTTTTTTTAAAAAGTCAGTTTAATCGCACATGTCCTAAACATAAGAGGAAAATTATTACAGGGGTTGGAAGAGACCAGTGCAAAGACTAGAAGACACCTTGTTTTCTGCACCTAATTGACTGCAATATTTTCTAACAAAGGTCTGTTCTATATTTTAATGTTAAATTTTGATCCTCAAAGTAACTTGCTTTCCCATTACTGCTTTTCGTCTGCAAAGACTCCCTCTAAAACAGAAACAAGTAAGAGGGTTAGTGTGGACTACAGGCTACCATTGAAAATCAGTCCCCTCCTTTCCTTCAGCAGCTCAGGCCATCCCTGCAGGCTGGGTAGAGCAGAACCAAGCCCAATACTTGTGCTACCAATTCCCAGCCATGCTACCCGTGTCTCAGTTCACCTAGACACATAGCACTGTTTGCATTTACAGGGGGTGAGAGAGAAAACATTTTTGTAGTGGTGTTGAGAGGGAGGCATTTTTGTTTGTATATAGCAAAAGCATGAGCACATTTCCAAGCAAAAAGATGGATGTCCTTAATTTGTTACTAATGAACTGTATGAGCAGATGAGATAATCCAAACCAGAGAGGTTATCCAGACTAACTAGATATACCAAGGAAAACAAACAATCCAGAAAAAGTAATGCTGCGAAGTCAACTAAGCAGGATCCAAAGACACTCTCAGAGCCATATAATCTCTAATGTAATTACAACAATATTTCTTTGAAGTGAAGTTACAATTTTGTTTACTACTTAAGCAGACTTACTTGTATTACAGGTCAAGCATGCATGTCAAAAATGGCTGGCTTTTCAGGAGTGATTTCTGTTACTTATCAGGTTTGTTTACATGGCTAAACAGGTAGTGCTCAACTCTTCCTTCCTAAACCGCGTCATATAGAAGCAGTGTAGCAGGGAGGAGGAAGGCACAAGCTGACAATGGCAGGCAGAGTTCTTTATTTATTGCTCCCAGCAGGTGTCAGATGCCGCAGTTTCTTTACAACCATCAACACCCTGGAGCTTTTTAGTTCCACGTATAAAACAAGGAAGATGGGGGATGGCAACTAACCTCAAGGGATTAGGTACCTGAATTCTATCCCAACTACTAGCAGACTCCAGCTGTGTTTAAATGTTTTTTGAAGAATTTCTGATGTTCAGTGGTTGCTGATTACTTCCAGATTTTAGTTCTACGCCAGTGGAGATCTGCTACAAAGAGTTTAGCAGTTGTTGTTAAAAATTGCAATTGCACCAAGAAAATGTCTTCTTTAAAACCAGTTTCAAAAATATTACAGCAGTGTTTAAAAAAAAAAAAAGAAAAATGGAGAGATAAACCTACAGACTCTTCACAGTGAAAGGAGAATCAAGCAAAGTGTGGGGGAAGGGAGAAGAGAAGGCATAGAAGACAACTGCGATCATATTAGCTCTAAGGCCTCAAATTTTCCTTGTAAATGTTATGATGATATTTTAATCTTCAGAGAAATGATTCAGATAAATGTTCTATTGACAGCATTTCCTGTCTGTTGAGTTTACCTAATTTAAACTTCAATCTGGGGCATGTCTGGGCCTTTCTCCATTATTACATGTCAATATAAAAGAATGTGTATGTTTAGATACATCATGGATTTAAATCAGTTAGATAATATAAAATTTGGATAATATAAAATGAAATAGGATGACTTTTTAATCAAAAAAAACCCCATCAAATTCTGGTCTCAGCTGCGTCCATCTTCCTAGTAAATCAGGTGACATTCAGCGAGTTGCATGAAGATAAGTTTGGTGAATCTGAGCTACTTAGTCTATAAAACTACCAGCAACATGTCACTTGAGTTCTCATCAGCTTCTTAGGGAATGAAAAGCACAATTGCCATATCATATCTGAAGACTTCGCTGTTTCATCAACAAAGGATGCTGGTTAAAGAGAGAAAAAACTTCAAAAAAGTAATGTAATGTATATAAGTACCTTTTGCATATTTCTCCACTGAACTTAAGACAAGTTTCAAACACAGGTCAGTAAAATAGAAAGATGGCTTTCTTCGTAAGAGTGTTTTTGTTTTGTTTTCAGGCATGTACATAGTTTTAAATAGCAGTCAAGGCTTAAACCGACATTTCTAATAGCAGAAGAATTCTTTTCCATCAGCTTTTTTTTTTTTTTCAAATGTAAGTGCAAAATTTCTAATTCATTAGGCAAAGCTCTTTCCCTTAAAGAAGAAAAGAGAAAAGGAGAGAACTAGAAATGGGGAAAGAAAAAAAGAGAGAAACTAATGGAAGATTTTCCAATACTATGCTACATGCTTAAGCAACTATGAAGCTCCTTAAAGTCTTGGTTGCAAGGCAAACCCATGTAAACTAAAAATCACTTCATCTTCAGAAGTACTTGCCATGTTTAAATAGAACCTATTCACATAGCAGAGTTCAATTCTGACATGAACTTCTTTTAGTTTTGCAAATATCCAGATGCAAAGCAATGCAGGAGCTTACATCTGTATAACAAGCTCTGGGACACTACAAAAATAAATTATTTGAGCAGGTTATAGCCTAAGCAGCAAAAGACAGACAACAATGCATATTCACACAGTACAAACCAGACAACACGTCTGTTTCATGGTACTGAGATTTTTGGAAGCACAAATTGAACACAGGAATAGATTTCAAATCTTTTCAGATCCAAAATGCAATGAAGATGAATGTACAGACTCCTGATGCATCAGCAGCATTATTAACTACTATCTTATTATGACATACACATTCATTAGAGAGGGTCGTTTTGATTTTCTGTGAAATAATTTTCTCATGGCGAGCTGTATTTGTAGCACTAACTCTTGGCAGCACACAACAGACCACAGCCGGCATTGTCCAAGATGGGATTATTTCATTCCACTACATCATATCACAACTGACTGTACCTCGTAGTACAAATGCAACCTTGTCATTGCAATTTGTCACACTTTTTTGTGTGCATTATAGCTCACTGAAGTCTCATCTCCTGCGCTGAATAGCCCACTGCCATATAATACATGACACTGTAATGAAAAAGGCAAGATCGCAACAAGGGAGATATTGGTCATAGCTTCCATTACAGAGCTGGCTGTCTCCCAGACTGTGCATGTTCTGGAACTGCATCCGGAGCTGGAGCAGGGGAGAGTTTTGCTGTCACCACCATTCGTCTGCTGCCCTATTTGCAAGTGTGCCTCGCTTTACTAAATTATTGGACAGCTCAGCAGCAGTTGCACATAAAACTTCTGGTGTCAACGCTGCTTGCTGCTTAGTTATCCAAGAAGCCAATGTACTGCAAATAACAAAACCCATTTCCTCATTCTCATCTCTGTCTGCCTTCTCTTCCAATAAAAATCATGTCTGCAATATCAAGAGATGTAAGGATCAAAATGAGATGGCGCAAACGGTTAGGCCTGATCACTCAGGAAATGGCTGGGAGACAACCTACAACACGAAGTGTGAGATGCCTACTTCTTCTTGGGGTCAGTTTCCAAGCCCTGCCCTGCAGCCAGGGTGAAAACCCAGCCTCCACTATGCGTTGGGTCAAATTATAACTATGCTGGTGGATGGCTATTTAGCCAGGACTCAGTTCTTGGTTTAGCTTGCACTACAGATGGATATTAATTTTTTTAATGCAAAAAATTCTCACCACATTCTGTTCTCAGCTGCACATAAAAACAAACTACAGCAAGAAAAGGGGTGAAGGTGGGGGGCTCCTTGGGATTTTCCCAAAGCCATGAGTCCCCTTCCAGTTCCCCATCCTACTGCTCTCTCTTTCCATAATGCCTGACGCTAAGCAGCTGCATTGCCTTGACCACTGTTTTTCATAATGGCGAGTACTGTCTCATTGTTCCCTTATATTATCCCTGTTTTATCCATCCTTTGTGTACAAGTGTATACCTTAGACTTACACCGTAGGTTTTCCTGTGCAGTGACTGCCTTTGTTATACGTTTGTAAAGTGCTTAACTCAAAGAGTCCATGGCCTATACGTGCAACTGTTATAAAATTATAATAATAGAAGACAGGTTACTTAGAGGGAAGCGCATGAATTTTTCAAACAGGTATGCGCAAATCAGGGGAAAAAACTCAACAGTGAAAAATCCTTGATAGCAGAGTAAGTGAAATACATGAGTGAAAAATTGCTTATTGTGTTATTTTATATCATTGTGAGAAATCTTTTAACAAGCTTCCCCACTCAAGAATTATTTCCATCTCGTTAACATGGAAGCAAACTTGAAAGTTTCAATTTTGTGTAGAATATAAAAAAATTTAGACAGCCCAGCAAAACAATGCACAGCAGGGAAACATTTTAGATAAAACTGAAGTGTAATTCCTGCTATTTCTAACATATCTAATGAATGCATTTTAATACAGCAGCACAGTAGAGACTGATATTTCTTTAATTGTACACACACAGAAAAAGTTTACGTGTAAAAAATTTTATTCATATCCTACTGCCTCTGATTTTCTAGTAAAACAAAAATTTTGCATTACATCTAGCACTACACAGTAAAATACTCTGTTTCACGATATTAAAATGTTTCTGTTGCTCTTAATAAGCCCAACAGGTGCGTTCTATTGGTGAGAGCTTTCTAATTCTCAAAATAAATACAGGCTATTTCAGATTCAGATCATATTACATGGCACATTTCACAACACCCTGTCTGTATAGAAACCTTTCCAGGAGTCAGATTTCAGCTCATTGTCAAAAGATGGATGTGACACAGTAAATCACAAAAGAACTTCATAAATGCTCTGAATGATACAGCCAATTTGACCCCGCATGCCTAGTTTGGCAAGACACACACACACCACTCCACCCACCACACACCCCCCNTGGCAAATTCATAGAGTCTTGAGCTAATCACTTTACAGTTATCTCTGAATCCATCACACGGCCAGGCTGCAAAGGACTTGTCAGGGCACTGTGTTTTCCTTCTTCATTCTGCTTCCTTTTAACTTAGTAGCAGCACTTCACCACAGATGAACATCAATTAATAGTAAATTATGACAAGATTCACGTGGGATCACGTATTATAACCTCCTTGATGCCAAAACCTTTCACAATGATGAATGTTTTACAGTGAATACCAAACACACTTGTAATGATTTTGCCATTTCCTGAAAAGTGTTGCCAATCTACCTTTGATTCCAAAGAAGCCGCACATCTTTATCTGTTTGAAAATACGAACTTTTGCTCATGAGATCTACACAAAGGCTCTTTTATGTAGGTCAAAGGATGCTTCCCCCATGCCCATTTAATACGTTTTCTGTGAAGTTCTGTGTGTTGCCCTTAGGGCCACGCACATGCTGGCGATATGCATGCAAGTGGCACAGCAAGTTCTTCCCCCCACCTCCGAATCATAACATCTACAGTTCCATCTGCCCTGTAATGAAATCGTGTGTCTACATTTATTTTTCAAGCATTTTTAAGTGTCACACATACAGTAAACCACTGCTTTATAAATAGGCCCCTAAGACAAGGACACAGTTTACAAGGAACTTAGCATTTAAGCTATTTTCATCTTGACAATGACTGACACGTCTCTCAGAGAATATTATATATTTAGAGTACTTTTGAAGGCACTGTACTTAAGAAACATGTCTCATCAATTGGATGAACTACTGAACTAAGTCTTAAATGTTTAAAGAAGGGTCAAAAAGGCACCCTGCTACAAAAGTGTGCAACCTATACCCGACTAATATCGGAGCAGAAATTCACGCAATGAATAATTTTTGCAAGTTTTCTTTCCATTTAAAAAATAACCTTATTCTTTATCTCTGAATATTTATCAGACCTGGAACTGAAGTCTTAACAAAGTAAAAGCCAAGTCCCAAGGAAAAAAAAAAAAAAAGAAGGAAAAAAATGTACACTACATTCTTTATAAACTTCATGAGAATTTCCTCAACGCATGTGCCTCCATTTATACAACAGATCAAGGAAGGCTAGAATCCAATTTCAAATCAAATAACCTCCATATCGATGTGTGGTGTAGTTGACAGTGCACTCTCATCAACTCTGTGCTTTCTGGTGGGTAATGTGCACAATATAACTTAGAGTAAGCATTTGGCAGAAAACTGCTGTAGTCAAATTGTAATAGCTTTTAGTACCTTGGTTAAAACGGAGAGCCATAATGTATGCTTGTCATTTGATGAAAAACAGTGCCTTTAAATTAAGAAAAAATAATTTCCCACGAAGATACAATGCAGCACAATGACATAGATGTCAGGATCTTATTTAAAACTGTGAAGGTGCAGAGCAGCACAGAGGCACGATTTGTTAGGAAATGCAAGATCATGTGCCAGTGACCAGAGATTTGCTGCTGGATTCTTGTCATAGAGGTAGTGAGAAAATGTGAGTTGCCTACAGATAATTGCTCGCTCCTCAAGGGAAGTGACACCTTTAAACTGATATCACAATAGAGAACAAACATACATCTTGCCAAAAGACGTAACAACCATATTTGATCACATGATACAGAGAGAGTAGTCTGATGTAACATTATACATTTAAGAAAAGTACTGTTGGTTTTTAAGCAATGAGATGCATCTATTGGTCCACATAAATAAAGGGTCAAATAATATAAACAAAAATGCCTACCAAAAATAGATTAAGGGTGACATTTAAAACCACTTAAGGTCACAGAAAATTTTCCACTTTTGTCAACAGATTCTTTCAAATGTCCAGCTATTTCACTCAAATAAATCACATGGCTAAATCAGGGCTCTGAAACACCAGTCTTAAATAACTACTGTAGCCATTTCAAGGAGATGAAGTTATGTCCTTTCTTTTCCTAAGCAAGCAGCACCCTGGCCTGCACCCATCAGTATCTAGCTAGAAAGTCAACAGGAATTCCTCTCCTTTCCCAGGTACTCATGATGGGGTATCTGAACAGCCCATCCAGCTTTGGCTATCCAGTACCAAAAAACGTTGGTGAATTTGAGGGAGGCCAGCAGAGACCAGCAACACAGGTAGGGACTCAGAGCACGTGGCCTGTGAGTAGAGGGCGAGGGGCCGGGACTTTTTCAGCCTGGAGAGAAGGTGGCTTCAGGGGGACCTCACAGCAGTCCCTCATGCCAGTGGGGTGGTTACCTGGTTCCAGAACCGGGCTCGTCACTGAGGGTGAGGCAGGAGAATGAGAATCAAAGGTCACAAATTAAATCAGGAGACGGGATATAATGAAAAGAAAAATAATTAAAAGAATAATTAGAGACTGGAACAGGTTTCCCTGAGAAGTTGTGGAGTCTCTGTCCTTGGGGAGTTTCATGGCCCAACTGATCAAAATCTCACAACCAGCATTCCTCGTGTTTTGAGCAGAGGTTGGACTATATGATTTCTTGAGGTCTCCCTCAGTCTGATCTAAATAAGAAGCACAGCAAAACAGAGGCAGTTTTCTTCTATTATGTGATAGTAGACATGTTAGGGAAACTAAAGTGATAAAACCAAAAAATAGCTGCTTGTTTTGTTTAAGAATCAGCATTCATTGCTGAAATTTAGAAATCCTTTAAGAAGTTAGTGTGTTAAACACTTGCACTTTCCACTCTGTTAACAGTGCTGGTATCAGAACATATGAAATTTTAAAATCTGTGTTAATTCAGTGAAAATCTGTGTTAATTCAATGCCATATGGCTATGGGCATTCATCCAAAAAAGTGGCATCTTAACAAATGATAAGATCTTTCCAGATTTGAAGGTTTAGTGGAGAATCCAGTTAACTGGCTGCTTAAAGACTCAATACCAGAGAGTGTCAGAAGTAAATGAACCCCTCATGGGCCCTGCCTCCCTGTCTCTACTTTGGGAAAGCTCTTCTCTCACTTCCAAAGACAACAGCAACTCCAGAAATGTTTGCAGAGGTTTTCATGCCTCCATGTCTCCCTAACTCTCTCTGAGAAAGGATTATGTTCTGCCTCCACCTCACCCAAAACAATCACAGCAAGAAACACAGTAAAGGACAACAGCATACTGGCCACTGCTACATGATTTTCTGAATTTTCCTGACCTAGGATGCCAGAATGCAAAATGAGCTGAACAACACTACCCAACACTACTGGGAGAAATGACTGCTAACTGCCAGGAACAACCATAAGAGGAAGAATTTGAAGGAAGAATGAACATTCTACAGTCTAAAATAGCATTTTTCATGATCTAAAGGTTAGGCAAAGTTTTGTCAATTATTAATGTCAACCAATAAACAAGCCCACCAACACCACACTGGAACTAGTCTGGATTTCAGTGAAGACCGAGAATAGTCTGACATTACCTTGCTTTTACTTTTCCCTGGTGAAGCTTAAAGAAGCTGCTTAAGAGTATGTGAATGAAAGTAGAAGTTAGTATGCACAAGATAAAGGATATGGCAAATCACTAAAACTTGTGGGTTTTTCTTCTGAATTTGACTAGAAAGCCTAACTGGAAGCAAAAATGGATACCAATTATTTCAAAACTGTGTAAGTACTATTTTTGATAATGTATCAGAGTAACCATAAAACCTATAAACTTCCAAATTCTGTCTTCAAAAACAGCAAATGAGTGGTCTGACCGGATATGATGGCATTAATTAGAACGTGAAAAATCTCTCCTCGTACATCTTAGATTAGAACTCTAATTTAGCCATTTCACAAGGAAAAAATTCCCTCTGCATATGTGGTTTTGGTGAAGATGTGGTATTACTTTATTTTAATTATTATATTTTAGAATTTTGATTCTTGACTCCCTGCTGGAAATGTATGAACAGTTTAAAGACTTGTCAGGTTTTCCAAAATTCATGTTCTTGTTTAAGCCTCTCCAAGTATTACTGAGATTTGTTTAATCAGTTTGTTCATTACTAACTGCTAAAATATTAGAAGCGAAATATGTCTGTGATCTCAGACAAAAGTATTCTGGCTGTTCACAGTTAACTCATTCACTAAAAGAGTTGCATCAGACCAAGACAAGATCTGATGGGAAAGCTCCAAAGAAAGGCCTCTGTGAAAAGTAGTGTTGGTAAGAATGTACGTAATATTTTTGTCTTCAGAGTCAGCAGTGAATCAGTATTTGGCAGGACAGTGTTGCTTGAATGCAGTGTCAAAACAGCTAAAACAAAGGTTCTGACTCTTTATCAGAATAAAATATCCTGTAGAACTGTGCTTAATAATAGAAGGTTATCCATTATCTCCTGACCAGATCACACACTTAGAAACTTGCCTTAATTAAATGTAAATTGTAATATATCACTGTATACCCTAAATACATAGAATTTACGCATGGCCAAAATTCTTTTCTTGAACCAAATCTAATTTCACTGGAAAAAGTGAAATTCCTCTCACTGATTTCACTGATAGTGTCACCTGTTTGTCTGAGAAAACTTAGTACATCTCCTGTCCCCTAAGCTTCCTCTTCACAGAAACAGTACAAACAGCAATAGTAAAATAGGTAGGGAGTAAATTCTTACATAGCTATTTCATCTGTACTATAGAATTAATTAAAATAATTGAGATTTTC
>VXBO01009033.1:0-69735 GCA_013400135.1 Rhinoptilus africanus
TGGCAAAGCTCCCACTGACTTCAAAGGAATCGAATCTGGTCCATTTACGTGTTACAGCCCAGCCTAACAACCTCGGCTGCACAAGAAAGTGTTTCTGACATCATCTCTCTTCTGCATCCAGGCAGCAGCTGGAGCAGTTTGGACTGTATCTCCCCCAGCTCCATCCCCAGGATAACAGCTCGGTGGGACCTGTCTCCCAGCACACCGTCACTGCTGCCGGAGAAGGACGTGGTCGCTTCGGACCATCCTTCTCTTCCTCCAATGCGCCTTGTTGGCCATGTGGCTGATCGACTGCCACTGGCATCGGCCTGAAAGAGAGCCGCTTCCTCGCGCTTTCCAGATGGAGCCAGGCTGTCACGGGGATCAACGGGCTGGGCCAAAAGTTGTTCCTGAGGTGTTGTACAAGCGGGATAGCTGCTGGACACTGGAGTTTATTCTTGGTGCTGGATACAGCCCAGGTTTGAGAGCAGATTTCAGCCCACGTTTACACACATGCTCCACAGCGAGAGCTGCCTCCCCCAAAGAGAGCATTCCTGACCTGCTATCACCTCTTACAGTGAGCTCAGGGGGCAAAAAACACCTCCTTGAAATTAATGAGAATTCAAGTCAGTTAGCAGTCTCTCTGTCAGTCACACCTAATAAAGCGATCCCACTGATGGCAGCGGGGAGTAGGCTCATCAAACCGCGCGCACATCGGAAACTCCCTTGACAGTGAAGTCCGGCCAACAAGCTCTGCCTCGGCACGGAGCAGGAGCATTGCCTCCGTGTGGCAGGAGCATTGCCTCAGTGCGGAGCAGCAGGCACGGGGCCTCGTGCCGCGGTAACGCTCGCAATGTCTATTTAAAAACAAATAGCATTTTAAGGCTGCCAAAGCCTAGAGTTTAAGGAACTTGAATTGCAAATGATGTTGAGTTAAACCTTCAGCAAAGACGCATGAGAAATTCAAACCGACACGCTCATACCCTGGAAAAGGGCAAATAACACTCCAGTAACGATTATATCAGACCAAAAGCCCACAGTGCCTGAAGCCCATCGTGTCCACCAGCTGTACAGATCTCCTGATCTATTGCCAGAACACTCTCTCTAAGCCCTCCACTGCACATACACAAAGCTAAAGGGAGCTAAGAACAGCTCAGAATATTCTTTTTTTGGCTGTGATCTTCCCTGGAACGTGCCCAAATGGTGGCACTGGACAGAAGCCCACAGCAGCACACCCACTCATGCACTTATGTAGTGCCCATCTCTTGTGGCAAACTGGAAATCCCCCTAAAAGCCGTGACCTATCCAACAGAAGATGATTCATTAGTTTCTAAAGGACTGTTACAAGGTCAACACTGGCCCTTCAATCTCACAGCTACCCAAAATAACGTTGGATTTACCAAGAATTCCCGTCTAACACTGCTTGGTACAGAAAGAGAAAATAAGGATTTAGGGCAGTTTATGGAAGACAAGTCATGTTCCCAAATAATCCCATGTGGTATCAATTGATCAGATCAACGTGGTAGAGCTAGCAGGTGCTCGGAGCTTCACTAGGAATGGTACAGTAGCAACACAAGCTACTGCTGTCCTACACATATCTCCCTAAGGAAATCATTACTTCATTAGGAAGTAATGCCTTGCAGATGCACGATTAGTTGGGCACTATTTGCTACTGGGTAGTCGCTACCAAGCATTGACTCCGCTCTCTGGCTTAACTCCTGCTGATCCAGTCTCACCTAACTGCAACTGTGACTTTGTAGAGAAGGAAAACTAAAAATAGACAAATGGATGCTAGTATATTTTTTACACATAAAACCACCGAATAATGAAGTTTAAAAAAAAAAATTGAAAAAAAATGGGTATCTTTAAGCATTCATAAAATGCAGAGCTGGGCTTGTCTCCCGGCTGACAGCTGTGCACCCAGTCTGACAGCTGGCTCAGTCCAAAGGTCCCTCTGAGGACACATCTGGCTGCCCATCAGGCAGGATGGATTTAAACCAGCCCTGCCGCCCACCTCCCTGGTGCAGCCCTGGCACGGGTGGCCAGGGGCCCAGTTCGTAAGGGTTTCCATAAGTGGTGACACTCAGAGTGATTACTATAAATTAACCAGGCATGTGACTTCAAATTTAGTGACAGAAACAGATCCAGCTCCTGCAAGGACATACCTTGTTCTGCCCATAGACAGAGTAACATTGAGTAAATTCAGAAAAGGTGTTTTCAAAGCTCTTGCTGATTAGTTTCTTCTTTAAAAGCTCATATATTTCACCATGAGAGCCTCTCTGCCTGTTGCAAGTCTAAAAGCACTAAATACGGGATGTGAGCGGGTGCGGAGGGGCGGCTGGAGGGACAGTTTGGAACCAGAGCCGTACCTGGGGGAGGTGGCAGCACGGGGACCTCCCGCGTGGCCCTGGGTTGGCTCCAGCCATGCTGCACGTTGCCGTCCTTCACAGCCCCCATCCCATACGAGAGCAGAACCGACCCGTTTGGGTTCTAAATGTCCACAGAGGGACAGCACGATCGCAGCGGCTGCGGGGACCACAGCCACTGAACTGCCAGCCGGGTCAGAGCATGGGTTTCTTAAGTAACGAGCCACAGGCGAATAATTACCATAATTTTCAAGAATATTATAGGAACCTCTCAGGCCAGTGTATGAAAGCTTTTTTGCCTGAAGGCTTTGCTCCAGATGGAGAAAGTTCAGATAAGTCTCTTATTGTCATTGGAGCGCGTTGCCCTGTCTTGGCTCGCAGCACCAGCCGGGTCCGTGCCCGTGGCCAGGAGGCTGCGTGCACATCAGCCCCCTGCCCCAATGCTGCCCTTCGCCTTCTCCTGCCCTCCCCGCCCCAGACAGAGTAACAGAATCACAGAATCACAGGGTTGGAAGGGCCCTCTGGAGATCATCCAGTCCAACCCCCTGCCAGAGCAGGGCCACCTTAGAGCAGGTTACACAGGAACGCGTCCAGGCGGGTTTGGAATGTCTCCAGAGATGGAGACTCTGGGAGTCAGGGCAGAAGCTGTGGACAAATAACGAGCACAGCCTTTACACTCCCACTGCAAAATAAGCCAATGCTTCTTCTGATGACAGAAACCAGAGATGATACCCCAAGACACTAAATGCTCTCCGCCCCCCCAGTCCCCCGTCCCAGGGATGGCAGAGAAACCAGGAGAGCGCTCATGTCCTTACCTTGCCGGGGTTGTTTCTCTCGGGGTGACAGGGCTGGGGGCTGCCGTAACTCCAGCCTGTTTCCTGCAAGATGTCGGGGGTCTGCTGCCTGGTCTGCCGTGACACGACGAAATGAACCTGCTTCTCGCTGGCCTGCGGGGAGGAGGTACAGCGTGAATCCCACCGCCCCGGAGCAATAAACCCCTCCTTCAGCCCGAGAGGATTCACAAAATGTGGGTCCTGTTTAAGCATGGTCTGAATTTCCCACTAATGCGGTTGCAATGACTTAAAGCAATAGCATCAGTTCAGGTCAATAAAGTCCATAAAAATTTACTACCTGCTACTTAATAGTTCTCTTGAAAATTTGGTGTTAACACTGAAAATCCCTTCCTATCTGCCCCAAATTTGGCTGGAAGCAGTGATCCACCACAGCTAGCACTCATCAGCTCTTGCACACACCTGCGTCCACCACGGGAGAGAGAGAGAAAGAGACAGCCAGAGCTGCTGCTGCCGGGGAAGAGCTCAGGAAAAGATGTGATTAACCCTGTAACGAGGGGTGGGCTTGAGCCTTGGTGGTGGAAGTGGGGAACAAACGATGTAACTGAGCACACCTGCAAATGTGAGGCAGCTTAAAGAAAGGGATGGGCAACCAGTTTGAGAAGTAAGATCCTACTGCACCAGAGCACAAAGAGGGAGGGCGCAAGCAAGCAAGTAGTGGAGACTGGGATGGGAAACTAGCCTGAACTCTCACTTTAGGAACAGGAATTGCAAAAACAATTAACCTAAAATAATCTCAAAATGCTTCTGGGCCTTGTTGCACAGCGTAATCATAATACTTACGTGCCTGAGAGATGCTGCAAAGCTTCTACTGAGTTATGTTTGCTCAGTATTTTTTAAGGTGCTCTGTGTGTGCCCGATATGAGTGTCATTAATTCTGCGCACAGGTGAAATTTTTCTGTCTTGTTGAATGAACGGGGTTTTGAGCAGCCTGGTCTAGTGGGAGGTATCCTTGCAGGGAGGTTAGAACTGGATGATCTTTAAGATCCCTTCTAACTCTAACCATTCTATGATTCTCTGGTTCTAAACGGCTTCGTTCTTCCCGCAGTGAAGCTCATATGAATCTGTTCAAGGCAACAGTAATGCAAAGACAGAGCAGAGAGGGACTGGGGTTTAGCTGGATAAATCATAGGTGTCTGCCATAAGGGCAAACCAACATACTGAAGTGCAGGAATAGCCTCAGTGCTATAGAAGGATATGCAGAAGACAAAAAAAAAATTAATCCTCTAATCTCCTCCTCTCCAGGTTGAAGACCCTGCTGGTGTGGCCAGCAGGAGGGGCTCTTAAGGGCCGGTCTCCAGAGGGATTCTTGCCTCTTTGCTCACAGGTTATTACTGAGAAACTGCTCAGTGTCTGTCATGGAGCCCCCCACAAGCACGTCCTGAGGTCTGGTCCCCCTGGGGCTGCAGTAGCGATGCTTGTTGGTACCGCAGCCCCGGTGGCATCAGACCTCCCGACTCGCTTGCTGGCACGTTGACGTGCCCTGCTCGCTGGGGAGACGCTCCAAGGAAAGCTGGCGTTGAACAAGCAGCTGGAAACCAAACCCAGATCCAGTTGCGCTATTGAAATCAAATCTCCCGCAGACAATTAACAGAAGCCAGAGGAGGCCCCTGGGATTTTTGTTTTTATAGTCTGGTTTGTCTTTTCTGGAGCTGGATTCAACAGTAGTAGCTGAGAGTTAAAAAAGGCTTTTGAAAAATGTCACTATAGTTGAAAAAAAAGCAACCTACCTCTCCTAAACCTCTGACTTTAAGCCTGAAATCTGCATGTTCAGGCTGTGCTATTTCCAAGGAAGGTGATAATGCAGTAAAAAAAGGCTGCTTCTTTGTTAGTTTCCTACTATCTTGGGGGATGCTAGTTTTCGGCAGCAACTCAAATCGCCAGAGCTTCATAATATATCAGTTGGTACATACACATATATTTCAAAACAACTTTCTAGATACTTTTACCAGGTTTGTTCTAATGGAATATTAATTCCCGGACCCAGGACTCAACTGGTACCTAAAAGCAGATTACTATATCTCAGGAGAAAGGAAACCGTCCTGGTCCCTAGTTTGTAGTGTGGTTGAGATGGAACTGAACAATACAAGCCTAAACCTCCTAAGGGCACACGGCCCCACAAAAATCCAGTTTTCTCTTCAAGCAAACAACTTCAACTTACGCAACTTCTGTTTAAAACTCATCTGCTGCCACATGGTTAGTCTCAAAGTTGGTTATTTAGAGGAAGGTTGTAAATGTGATTAATTCTTGTAGAAAGACCGGCAAAAGTTCAACAAGAGTCCCTATTGCAATGTCACATTTGTCTCCAGGTCAGTCAACTTAAGTAATTTCTCAGAAGTCCAGAGTGTTTTAAAAAGTTATCCAAACAAGACCAGCTTTTGAATTTACGTACTTCCATATAAAAACCCATTAACATTTCTACTGATCAGAATATTAATTACTGCCTCATTCTGATCCCTCCCTCCCTCTTACCACTTGTTTTTGCCCCCACAGTTCCTTCTCCATTTTTTTTTTGGGCCGAAGCAAGAGCTACAGCAATGAGGTTAGCTTTGAGCCTTGAATGCAAGTAATAGCTGAAACAATCTGCTAGAACTGAAATTTGTGTTACAGTCAAAGCGAACCAAGCAGGGAGACACGGTGGCACCTTCTGAGGACCTAGCAGGCAACTGCGCCTCGAAAAAAGGCAGCAGTGCTGCTCTCGGCAGAAACTGCCCCGTCTCTCGCAGGGATGATGGAGCACGAAGGCGCTCCACGTCACGACCTGCTTTCTGCCGATGGCGGTTGTTGTGATGGAGAAGGGGCCGTGCGCCTGTCGCAGCCACTCCAAACTCCTCCGAGAGAGGGGGGCGAACATCTGGGCGCAGTAAAGTCTGGCTCAGCCCGTGCAGCTCGGCTTGATGTGCTCACCCGAGCGCCCACTGATCTGTTACCTTGTTCCTTTCCTTGTCGCTCCCATGGAAAACAGATGTGGAATGTCACGTTATTTAGATTAAAAGTGCCACATCTGACACGAGGCCATGACTAAAGATGACTCGACAAATGGGAAGCAGCAAACTCCCAAGTGTTACGATGTGTGTACGTTCCTAATTAGCACTTACGTGTTTTCTTCATTTCAGTTCTTGTGACTGAGCTTATAAACAGCCAGACACCTAATCTACTGATTAACAACTGCTTCACATATGCTAATGTATAATTGCTAAAGGCCTGAAGAATCAAATTCATCTCAAATATTCGTTAGTTAGAAGTCAAAACTCATCAGATTCCACAGAAATCTGATGTTTTCCCAGCTGTGCGTGGGCTAACGAGCCACCACCACCTTTTAGTGAATGCTAGTTCTGTTTTTAAACAAACCGATGGCATATTTGAAGCTTCCACCACCATTAATTTACAAGTAGACGTAGTGCTGAGGGACATGGTTTAGAAGTGGTTTTTGTCAGAGTTAGGTTGATGGTTGGACTCAATGATCTTAAAGGTCCCTTCCAATCTAGATGGTTCTATGATTCTATGATTAATTTGGAGGCCTCAGTGTTCCGTGAGTGACACACTGAGGTCTCAACAGGCACGATATTGTTGAGAAATCAGAGGACAGGGTGAAATATCCCTTCGTGTAAGAAGCAAATGCAAAACACTTGTGGCTTCACTATAATGGTTTTTCTCTGGCACAACATGGAAACAGGAAAGGCTAATGATAATTGATGAAAAAACATGACAAAAAAGACACAGGTTCTGGGAATTTTGCATTAGACAAATGTGATTCATGGAGCTCACATCAATGCAATGTAATCCTGGCTGTTTGGAAACCTGAGTATCCCCTTTGATGGGCATGTTGTTTAAATTCCCAGGGACTGGTGTGCATTTCAAGCATTATTATAAATAACATCCACTCCTTGGAACCCAACAAGAGCTTTAGTTGCGTTTTTAAACACTTGTGTGTGAATGGTCTCATTAGTCATTTTTTCCATTTCATCTCTAGGCTGCATGTGTTTTTTGCTTATGAAGCACTGTTGCCTTGTTTTGTAGCCATAAAGATCTGTTCCAAGAATACCAATTTTTTAGAAAGGTTTTCATTCCAGACTTCTTCCCCTCAGAGAATTTAAACCTTTCCCCCCCCGCCGCCTTCTGCTCCCAGTTAGTGAGCTACATAAAGTAATCCATAAAGATGCTGGACCAGAATTTCAACAACTGGCATTATACAGGGAGATGGCATTTTCTTTACCTATGCTATAAACTTCTAAAAAAAAGCTGGCTACAGCCAGCTCTGAATCGATGCTAAAGGAGGAAAACTTTTTTCCACAAAATGCATGGATCTAAATGCTTCTTTCAGTCCAACTCATGGTACCTTGATTGTACCTGTCGGAAAGGGGAAGCAGCCGGCCTGATTTGATCTCTTGTTATTGAGGCACATGAAATTCTTCAACGTGAAGAGTCTGCATGCCTCCAAATGAAACATAAAATTGCACAGGTATAATAACTGCTATAAATATGAGATAAAAGCAACAAAAGATTCTTGGCTTTGCTTATGTTGAAGTTTTCTAAAAATGCAGGCTGTAAAGGAGGAAAACAAATGAAAATGGTTCTGGAGGGGAAATTAGGCAGAAGCTGACTGATTTTGTAGCTGAGAAAGGCACAGGTTTCCTCTCTGATGGTTTTGTGGTAAGACTGTTTAGTGCATTACAGAGACACCCCTTTAGTTCTCCACGTGAGTCTAAATAAAGATTTATAAAAACTACAGCTACAGATCCATGTTTTTCCAAACATCTGGATTTCCATATGCTGGATTTAGCTAAGACATATCTACAAGGTATGGATTACCTCCGTAAAACACACCCGTGGGAAATCACTGCGTCTGGGAGGAAGATGCTCATCCTGAAACATGCCGTCCATTGCCGTAGGCTGCTCTGGTGTGCTCTAGGGCTGTACCACGGAGCACTGAGGCTCGTCCAGGACCCAGCTAGACCCAGTGGTGCTGGTATGAAAGCTGGCCTGCCTTTTGGCAGATGGCATCACTCTTTGGTGATCCACAGAGTATATGGGTGTTTACATTGATCTGTACATTACAAAGCCTGATGGTAGCAGGCATCACTGCAAGAGACCATGCCCATATTCACCCTTGTGCCCACAGTGAAACCAAGGAGCTTTTAGAGGTGTAAATTCCCATCTGGGCTTGACATGTCTCCTTCCCTCCCCCAAATACACACTCATTAATTTCGACCCCTGCTTTGCAACGGATGGTGAAACTACACCGCTCGGTTTTTGCAAAGTTCAGAAAACTGGGGTCAAAGCAGTGGTGACAAACCTGTATCAGCTGGGCTGCGCTCTCTGGACTGCCGTACCGATGGTCGTGCCCATTGATGGCCAACACCCGGTCGTTCTCCCGAAGCTGTCCATCACGGGCAGCCACACCGCCTTCCAGCAAGTTGAAAATAAACACCCCCGGTTCATCAGCCTTGCGGACCAGCTTTATTCCCAGCTGCTCGTCCGGGCTGCTTTTGTTTAGCACAACATGGAAACTGTCGTCCCTATTGCAGTGAGCATCAAGGGAAAGTCCGCTGTTTCGGCACCGGTACCGCTGCTCTCGGAGCACCGTCAGTCGGAGCACGTGGCAGGGCTGCTTCAGGATCGACAGGGCGTAGTTGTGAGGCACATTTTTGATGTCCATGCCATTTACCTGGAAGAGAGAAGCGTAAATCAGCAGCAGAATGACCGTCTAATCTGAGTTGGCACGGGAGAGGGCAGATGTGTTTACACAGATGTCTTCATCTGAAGTGACGTGTGCTATTTCAAACTGTGTCATGCAGGAGGCCAAGTTTGTGGTGCAGAACAGTCTTCCCCCCCAAGGAAAGGACGTGCTGTACAGACACTTTCTGCCTTTTTTTTTTCTTTTTTTACCCTTTCTCCCTGATAGTCTCCAGACATACATGTTATTTTTCAGCTTTATTACTGCACTTTCCCAAGCTCCAATATCCTTTCATATATCTCAGTTTTATTCCACTAGCTTCTGATTTCAAGTCTCCTCGCCAGCCTTTCCTTTCACTCCCACCACTTCCCTGCTGTTTCTCTTCTTCATTATCTCCCAGCTGTTCTAGGTACAGTAAAAAAATATTCCCCACTAATGAATCTCTAATTAAAAAGAATAAAAAAGCCTCAAGGAGAAGCTTAAGTGCCCTGGATATTTGCTAGCAATTAGATATACCACACCAGAGCACTGGGCTTTTTACATCTCTCAGTGTTTTCCAGGTAAGATTTAGCTCAGATGGGGGTAAAAATGCATAACTGCCACTTCTTTAATTTGGCTGGGGGAAAGAAAGAGAAAAAAAAAAGAGCTTCCAGTCAATCCTGTCATGTCCTTGTGTGTAAGAGTGACCAGGCATTGCATTTTATCACTGCCAAATGAAAACCAGTTGCAGGGTTGTAATTCGTTGACGGCTGGAAAACCCGAATCGGACAAGTCATTTCCACGTAGTTATTTCCATTGCACAGGTTGAACCATTTTAATATTAAGAAACATCTCCAAACTGCAGCAGAAACATTCACCAGCACAGACAGAAGCGTTTGACTGGTGTTTGTTTTTGCGGACTGCTTGTGTGGGCACGACAGGGCTGTCCCCGCTGCGGTCTGATGGGGGGACTGCATCCCTAGAGACACAGCTCAACTAACTTTTCAGTTGCCAGCTTGGGTACCGTGAACAGCATGAGCTGCACCACCACGGGGCCAAAATTCCTGGGAATCCTTGGTAAATCCTCAGGCAGTCAGCCACGGCCGGGGAGAGCTGCGTCGGGCCCATCCGTGCTGCAATCACAGCTTCCCACTGCAGTTTGGAGGTGCCCTGCAGGAGCAGTTCTGGCTCAGTGGTGCCATCAACTCTACTGCTCTGTGCTGGCACCGTGACAAAAAGCTTCCCGAAATGCACGACCAGGTGACGCTCACCCAGCAGCCACCCTCTCACTAACCCTACCAGCCAGGGGTGGAAGACGACCCTGAGATACGCATGCCAGACCTTGTGGGCCACCCCACTTCCACCTCCCGTAGCTTTATCCCAGCTAACGCCACGCTGGTTAACCTGGGTGCTGGCACCAGTCTATCCATGGCAGCGTGGCCCACAGGGAACAAACATATTTCCCTGTAATTTGGAAAACCACTGCTGACTTCTGCCACCTCTGGCCACCCTGCCACCAATATTTGAGCCAGCTGAGTTACGCTGCTTTGAGTACACCCGAGAGAGCTGCAGCTGGAGCTTCGGCTTGCAACGTCAATATACCTCGCGCACTCCAACCACACACCATCAAAGCACCAAAGCAGGGAAAGGAAAGAGTATTTTTTGTCAGCATAAACATAATTTAGCATCCTCGCAGAGCTCCAAGCCGCTGGGGCAGCTGAGAGCGCAGTTCCCATTCAGAAGCTATTGCTGAAGTCACTGCTCACAAGATACACCGTCTTTAACCATCTGGCCTAATTCTCGTTCATCTGCTATACATTTCTATAGCAACGGAAGCAGAAGTAGAAGCCAGCAGCTAATGCCTGAATGCCGCTCAAGTTTGTTCCTAGAGATTTCACCTGTGGCTGCTGGTGGAGCAACGCTCCCAAAATAGAGCGGGCAGCGTCTCAGGCTCTGCGCTGCCGAACACGCTGTACCGAGGAGCTAGACGCTGAAATAACTTAACCCTGATCAGGCCCCTGTTGCCTCTCCTGGTGTAAGTGGGATGTAAGGCAACGGAAAACCTCACTAACAGAGATTTAAGCCCACAGTTCAGTAGAAACACACTGGGCAAAAAGCCCAGCCCCTGCTTTCAGACAACAGCCTCTGCACCACTGGGTCAGAAATGCCAGCAGTCTATTGTGCTACGTTGCATTTCGGATCTACCATGTTTGGGTAGAGATCAGAGAGGCCTGGTAGTGAAAAAGAAAAATAAACTAATCTGTGAAGCTCAAAAACTGTTGAAATGAATGAAATCATCACAGCATGCAGAGGAACTGAACATCCTTCTGCCCACGCAAACGAGGAACATTGCAAATCTCATCTCATGATTGACTTGGCCCATCTTACTCTCTGTTAAGACACTTTTATTTTGTACCTCCACAGTACTGTACCTTTAGTATCATGTCTCCAGGCAGCAACCTTCCATCTCTGGCAATTACCCCATCTCGATAAATATGCTGTATGATGATGTGAACCAGGGGAGTCTCACTGCCTCCCACAATCCGAATGGCCAGGTTTTCGTGGGGATCCGTACGGTTGATCTTAATGCAGGTAATTTCCCCATCTGGAATCAGGTGATACAACCTGGGAAAACCTGGAAATGCACATTGAAAGGTATTTATTTGACATGGCAGCTTTGCTTTGTTAAAACATGCACCGCACAGCTCCACGTACCCGCCAGTTATCCAAACTAGGGTTTATGCATGGGTGTGATTTATACTATGCGGGGAGGAAAGGATACGTGTGCTTGCTGAGTGGCCTTGAAGGGATATTTTTTTCAATTAATGCATTCAAACTTCCTTTTTTCCCGCAAAACACAGCCCTAAACCTTTGATGTAATCCAGACAGATGACATGTACTTAAAAACAGTTACACGTGCTAATATTTTAAGGGAACAAAGTACATTTTTAGTCACTGGAGACCCCTCTGAACCAGGCCAAGGCTCCTTTCTGGCCCTAGAGCAGATGGGCATGGACACCTCGACAAACATCCATCCCTGCTGTGGTGGGCTCACTGGTAGCATCCCAGGCTGCCCTGTTTTCCCCCATTTTTGATGCCATAGCTGATGACTTGGTGCTTGGCTCATGACATCCAAAGAAGTGGTTTTTTACCTTCAGCTAACGGAAAAGCAAGATTTCTCAGGCAACCCAAAGCATGCAGTAGTTTCCCTACCAGACCCCTCTCCTTTCATCCCTGCTTGGACTCCAGGAAGCAGGAATGACTGGCTCTTACTGTGACATGTCTGTATTAAAATCAGACTATGCTCAAGGTGCCTGGAAGGAAGATTTCTGCTGGCCCTGGTGATCTCGGTGTGGGGAAAAGGGACCTGGTGGACAGAGGTCCTTTTTGTAGTTATAATGCACAGGATAAGAGTATCCTCTTCCAAACCCTACTTTTCAACTGGCATGTTTGCTTTCACAGCACGTCACTAATACTTCCTTCCCTTCTAGGTCAATGACAAATTTTAATCCACATTCAACAGTGAGCAAAGTTGAAGTATAAGCACCAGTGAGTTTTCTAGTACAGATGTAAATGCCTTCAATTATTTTGAATCCCCCATAAGTGAGAAAAAGCTATTAAATTTTTTGTGTGTGTGTCCAATCCAGTGCTTATATGAAAAACCTGTTAAGTCAAAAAATTAAGTGCTAATATTTTTTCAAGAAAGAATTTTAAAAATAAAGGTACAGTGACTGTTACTGAATAGCGGTGAAGTGTTAAATGAAAATTAACAGAATAGTATCTGAGACAGAATAAATATTTTCCAGTACAGAATTAGCAGGCAACAAACCAGCAAGGCACCAAAACCTTGGAGAAGAAAGAACAGGAAAAAAATATTAAGAAACACCACGTTGCATCCCTTACCACTTCTTTGATCATATGCTCTTCGAGGCGGGAAGCTGTCTTCCTCCACGGCTGTAAAAAGCACCTACCGGTAGCACAGACTTCGACTTTGTGGTTTTATACAGAGTTGACAGGCAATAAAAGTCTATCTAGATAACTATACAGCCTTCATCAACCTAATATCCAAGCGCTCATTTAGTTTATACTCTCGTATTCTGTAAGAATATGGGTTTACTTCAGTTTTGCACACAACTTTGACGTCTCAGGAATGGAAGGTGGTTTATTTCCTCCACACTCCTCTATGTTCTGAACATTATTTTCCCAGCTTGTAACGTGTTCGTGTCTCTCTTGCCTGAAGGGTGCATTTACTCCATATAAATCCAGGCCTCTATGCCAAATATGTTATTTGGTGATCTAGTTGCTCTGGCAAGTGCATGGGCACCCAAAGAAGCGATAGCCGCTTCACCACTAAATGGACCCTGGGGGTGTGAAGTTCTCTCCATTGCTACGTAAGAAGTAAGAGGCAGCGGGGTGCCTGAAGTCAGATGGTACAAGTACTCCTTAAAAATCACCAAGGGCCTGATCCCTGCATCAGAATAAGTGCACACATCGTACAGTGTCTGTGTGGTTATAATGGGTATTTATATATAAACACGCAAAAGGTAATCTGGACCTCCAGATCTTCTCTGCGTGGAAATAGTATACATAAATATCTGTATATTTTTCAGGCTACTGAAGCAGTCCTGTAGCAGAACTTCTTCCATTTCCCATTGCATGACGATTCACTTCAAGTCCTAACAAACTGTGCTTTTTGACTCAAACACTCATTCTCCCACACCTCACTCCGAAAACTTTTCTAAAGGAATTACCCAGTTACATTTCTTGACCATGGAGAACTGTGGACTGAAGGAGCTATTGACACTCTTATGTTATTTCAGTCTGTAATTATCCCAGAGCAAAATCGGAACAACGTGGCAGTGAACAAGTCTCCACACTTAGATGACTAACATATACATTTATATAAGGTATAAACTTATCTAAGTTTCTTTGCATCTTGAACAACGCCTTAATTGGTTTATTAAGTCTTGCAGTGGCACTTGGCTGACTTACAATATGACTTTATGGTGATTCTTTTAGAGGAATTTTTAGGACCAAATTTCCTTCCAAAGTTTGCAATCTACAACGAAACAGTACATTTTTCTTGCCAGTCTGCAAGTCACTAAGGTTTCTCTTTTCATAGTTAGCAGGATGTACTGCCTCACCTCCAGTCTTCATTTGATTTCTGTTCTTTATTGAATATAATTAATAAATTGCACCATTTTCTCCTCAGACGGGCCAAGCAACCAAAATAACCCTATGATCCCTTAATTTCTGCTGTCTTCATTGAAGACTTGCCTCTTGTTTTCATCCCAAACATATACGTGGATGTTTGTATTACCAGCAACCTAGACTGTCCTAAGTGACAGGCCAATGCTTATTTTGATAAACTAACCGTATGTCTGACAAACTCAATGTATAAAATACAAAAATACATATTTTTTTTGGAATAAGAAAATTCACGATCACTTTTTCACCAGACATTCTGCATACATTGTGTGCAGCTTGATCAAAACCTACCATGCCTATCTCAAGACGATGCTGTGTCTGGAAAGCAATGTTCTTCAACTTGAACGTTTCTAATGTAAATGCCATACCCAGAAGAGTTGGATCCTGCTCCAGCACCTGGTTGCATACAGGGAATGAGGCCCCGTCAGCCCAATTTAAGGGACTTCAACTGGGTTGAGGGCTTGTACCATCCACATATACACCGCCTGCTGTGAGGCTGGAGCACCACCCTGCACAGATCCCATTTTCCAGCCCTTACACTCTTAATTACATTTCTCCATTCTCTTTTACCAGGTTTTCCAGAGCAGGAAAACCCAGGAATATTGCATACCTTTCTTTACCATTTTATATTTCCAGTCCTTAAATACCGAAGAGCTGCTGAATCTAGAAAGAAGTAAACTTTCTGTCTTGTTTTTGGTGATTCTTGCAGGTTTTCCCGCAGAGTGTTGTGTTTTTGTCACCGGGGGTTGTATGGAGCAGTCTGAATCTGTCAATATAACAAAATGTCATCTGCATTCAGAAAGGTTGTGTGTGTTTTTCCTCAAGCAATATTTTCCTGTGCAATTCTATTGGTATTTTCACACATCCCATTACAGTAACAAATAACATAAGAGAGAGCAGCTCTACACAGTAAACTCCACTTGTCTGGTATGATGCAGGACAGCAAGCGGTTGTTAATATAGTGGCCTGTAATACAAAATTTTAAGTATGCTTAATATTTTATCCCCACAGTTTATAATACTTAATGGTCCTGTCCCTTTAGAGCTCAGGTTTTGGCCGACTGCTGTGTGCACCACGCTTCTTCTGACAGTGCTGCCATGAGGATAACTCCTGCCTTCATTCCCAGCATCCAGTGTGACAAAATGCCATGTAATATTTGCTATGACTCTTGAGTCCAGATTAATCAAAGGTCACTCTTGTGTCTCAGGTTGCAAGTCCTTATCTAGATCAAAAGGTCTGACCGATGCGAGGTGCCAGCACTCCCCCCCAAATAAAGCTATCTGCAGGGACACAGTCACGCTTCGGAACTGAAATGAAGCTTGTGTAACCTATTCTTGGAAAATTCTCGTGTATGTGAATGTCACATGCATTTGTACTAGTGTGGCACTTCATTCTGCCACTCCTCCCAATCGATTTTCATTTAGCATTTCGTTCTCCCAGCGGCTTGCCATCATTTAGATTTAATGCCTTCCACTAATTCTCTAGGGATGCCGGTCTGGTGCAGGGGGCAGGTAGAAGGCAGTGCCAGCTCTAATGTCTCTTCCTGCTTCTAGACAGTCCTCTTACTAAAGAAATCCCAAAAAAGCTAAAATGAAGCTGTTGCAGAGTTGAATGTGTCTCACAAGAGTTGTGGCCATCTCACCTACAGCAGGCAAAGTTTATCGGTCTGCAGTGGAGGAAATGCTACAGAGACAATCCCGTTCTTCTGGAAATTCCCTGTCTCACCATCCTAGAGCAGGATGCTTTGAATGAATTCTGTGAGATTTCCAACAGCTGATTTGGAAAATAGGAATTGCAATTGAATCAAATCTGGAGAAAAAAGGAAGAGCATGGGATTCCTGCTGGGGGNTTATTTTACAATGGCTTGACTGCAAAATGGAACTGAGGAACATTTTTGAAAAACAGCAGCGGGGCTCCCTTTTACTGCAACAAAACTGCACAGAGGTTTTTTGCAATTGCATTCCCAAATTCTTTCCTCGTAAAGCATTAGCTGGTTTACGACTTATATTTGTAGATCAGTTTGAGTAAAGAGTGTATATATATATATAAATATTTATATGTATGTGCATATATATACACACACACACATATAGTCTTTCTTGGAACTGAATGTATAAAGTGTGATGCCAAACTAAGAGTGCAGTGATACAAATAAACATAGCAAGGCTGGAGCAGCCTTTGCTCGGAGATATTTTATCATTTAAGTAGATTGTCAAGGTCATTTACACTACTAGATCCAGTCAGAAGATATTACATCTTAAATGTATCAGTGCCGGAAGGATGTCCCTGTCACCTTCATTCATGTCTCAGAATGAAACCAACTCTCTTAAATTTTCCTAACTTCTACTTCAGACCTGGAAAGCCATCTGTAGCTGTAAGTGCTATGAATGAGATTACTCTCAGGTAGATACCGCAACCTTGGGTGCTGCACTACAGACAAACACTTTTTTGCATGGTTATTTACAAATGACCAAATTTTTAAAAAGCAGAAAATCCTAACGCCTCCTTCCCCNAATCTGGGGAAAAAAGGAAGAGCATGGGATTCCTGCTGGGGGCAGCAGGACAGAAGATGTTCCTGAGACAGAAGATGGGCTGCACTGTCTTGTCCTGGGGCTGGATAAGCCACTTTCTTTTTTGCACATGAAATGGTTGATACCCAGAGCCATCTGTCTTTCACTTACCTTCTTTTTCTTCACATACCTTTCCCAAACATTGAAGTATTTATAATGTCTGTCTATCTGTCTATCTATCTANTCTTGGAACTGAATGTATAAAGTGTGATGCCAAACTAAGAGTGCAGTGATACAAATAAACATAGCAAGGCTGGAGCAGCCTTTGCTCGGAGATATTTTATCATTTAAGTAGATTGTCAAGGTCATTTACACTACTAGATCCAGTCAGAAGATATTACATCTTAAATGTATCAGTGCCGGAAGGATGTCCCTGTCACCTTCATTCATGTCTCAGAATGAAACCAACTCTCTTAAATTTTCCTAACTTCTACTTCAGACCTGGAAAGCCATCTGTAGCTGTAAGTGCTATGAATGAGATTACTCTCAGGTAGATACCGCAACCTTGGGTGCTGCACTACAGACAAACACTTTTTTGCATGATTATTTACAAATGACCAAATTTTTAAAAAGCAGAAAATCCTAACGCCTCCTTCCCCCCAAAATTTTCTCATCAGTGTTTGCACTTTTCATTCACTTCCAACGTTTTCTTCGGTTTGGACGATGAACAGTTCTCTGCTGAAAAGGTCAGCAAAAAGTTTAAACAGAGGAACAAAGAAAGTATGAATAATTTAAATACAAATTGGGCATATAGGACATTGGTTAAATGAATCAAACCACAGGCTGCAAATGGAAATCATGAAGTGATCTTCACCGTGCAGGACTGCTACCGCTCCACTTATAAATACTTGAAGGGTGGGTGTCAGGAGGATGGGGCCAGGCTCTTTTCAGTGGTGCCCAGTGATAGGACAAGAGGTAACGGGCACAAACTTGAACATAGGAAGTTCCACCTAAACATGAGGAGGAACTTCTTTATCTTGAGGGTGGCAGAGCCCTGGCACAGGCTGCCCAGGGAGGTGGTGGAGTCTCCAACTCTGNAATAATTTAAATACAAATTGGGCATATAGGACATTGGTTAAATGAATCAAACCACAGGCTGCAAATGGAAATCGTGAAGTGATCTTCACAGTGCAGGACTGCTACTGCTCCGCGTATAAGACACCATTAGACTGTAACTATTCCTCTGCTGTAATTATAACAGAAATACACTTGCCGTTTTACATCATATTTTTCAGTGTCCCTGAGGAGCAAAGGAGTTTTCCAAAGCCAGTACTGCATTCAGCTTCAAGTTAAGCAGAATCATAGTTATTTGAATCTTTTTCCTCCCACATCAGGAATGATTATTTCTTCTTGCACCCTCACAGTCCTGTTGCAACTGAACACGGGCCTGGCAGACACCTCGGCTTCAGACTGAAGGCACCGACACACTCTGCAGTGGGCAAATCATTACTTTGACATTGGTGCTGATGATGTGAGGGCTAATACATAGGTACGCGCTATGGTTTTCGTTCTCAGAGCTCCTTTGGCAAAAATACAGGCAAAACAAAGATTAATCAGAGATGTCTGAACTAAGATGAGGGAATTCTGAAAGCTGTGGACAGATGGACTATAATACATTGAGCTTTGCCAGATGATCTGACAGCTCGTTTATCAACACAAGGTTATCAGCAGGAAGGGGTTATTTCACTCTGCCCCCACCGCCAAGCTGGCACAGCCTCAGCTTTATACTCCGCAGGCACTGGCTAAGCCTGGCGAGGAAAGGAGCCACCAGAGAGGTGGAGAGATGCTGTCAGGTCTCCCGAAGCATTGAGGCATGGCTGAGGTGTGCTCTCAGGTGGTCCCAGGCATGAACCTGTGAAACTTGGGCAGGGCAGCAGCATCTTTCACACTGGGTGTGGGGACCTCCGAGGCTGGGAATGACCACCTACAGGAGGACCTCCACTCCCAGCAGAGCAGAGTAGCAACGGGGAGACAGACACGTGGGGCTGCCTTTTTCCAATGGGTTTGGGTTGGACCTTTAGTGAGCACAGGGCAGAGCATACTGCAGCTATCCCTAAAGATTAACCAGCAACTCTAACCAGGAGTCCAACTGCAGACTGCTCAGAACAGCTGAGTATTTAAAAAAAAAATAAATAAAAGAAGAAAATATACAGAACTGGAGAAGAAAACAAGCCTCCAGCTGGCAGGATGATGATAACTGCTGCAGAAAGAAGGGTATTCATTTCCTCTTCCAACAAGAAGAAACAGAGAGCGCCTTTGAGAGGCGATTACATAAAGCACCTGTTGCACAGGATTGAGTAGAGATCTTTGTTGAAGTTGTCTTTGTATTGATGCAAGCTACTTGCCTGTAGTTTTGTGAAGACCAAATTCCAGAACTGTGTAATTAAAATACATTCTTTGCATACATAATTAATATAGTAATTCAGGTACCCAGCTTCCGTGATCTCATACGTAAGAGCAACTGCTCATTAAGTAATTACATGCCTACCTGGTTTTTCTGGTGCAGTAGAATATGTTTGGAAGTTTACAGGCATGCGTGGTGCAGAGGAATGAAACCGCAAGCAGAGTCAAGGAAAGAATGACCATCTTGACACTGCCAATGGGCCCCTGGAGTGATTGTCACTTCAGGCACCCATTATACATCCCTTATAAAGGAGACAACAGTGCTTTTCATTCTGCTGGAAACGTAAAGGCCAGTGCCATCTTCACCCGTCCTTCTGTAAACATCTGGACAGTGCTGGCTTACTGGGTAGGTACTGTTGGCATCCAAATCACCCCCACACTCTGGACATGAAACCAAGCTTTCAGTAGAACAATTGCTAATGCCAACTATATAAGCCTAGGTAGAAAGCAGTCATAAAAGTGTCTATGCCCCATCCTGAGAGGTGTCTTTTGAAAAGTATGAACTTGAGACATGCACAATTTCACTCCAGTTGAGGAAGAGTAAGCTTTTGCTTACAATGAATTGAACAGTTGCTATGGAATAAGAAATGAATCTGTCTGCTCAAAGAGGGTCATAGACAACTTAGGGAAAAATAATAAAATATTTGGGACAGTAAAGTTATTAATGATGTTTCCAGGCCAATGAGAAGATTCACATTATTTTTCTGGAAAAGGTTCACAATTTTGAATTATCAGGTTTTATTTTGGCTCCATCAGCAAGTATGTGGACTAGGAGAGTAAGTACCAAGAACACAGTAACGTAGTGAAATTCTCCTGAAGGAATAAGCAAATCAAGCAGAAGAAATATTGAACACTGTTCTCTGATTCAGCACTTCTGGAATAATGATGTCTAAACACAGCATTTGGCAGCCTTTTGTCCTTGTTTTGTGTGGCTTCCAATGACAGTTTGAAACACAGAGCAAAGGGAAGTTGCAGATTTAGTTTTTTTAAAGCCCTTACCCTGGGCATTTGAGCTGGGAAGAGACATGAGGTGCTGAGGCATCAAGCAAAGGTGAAGACCTTGATTAAGACAATGATTCCCACTCTATCATCACTTCCTCTTGATGCATGAACGCTAATATTGGCTTCGTAATTACGGTCCAAAGCAATTAGTAACATTTGCTTATTGCTTTGAGAATGCCAAACGTTAAGTGTTACTGCCTGCCAGACCCCTCATCCCTCACATACGTCAGACAAACTTGCCTCTCCCCCCTGTTTAAGAGCAGAGCGTTCTTACCTCATCACCTGCCCGGCTGAGGTAATACAAGTCTGTCACCAAGCATCCCACAGAAGTGCTGGAATAATTACAGTACTTTGCACTTTCATACCATCCTCCCACTGGGAATTTCCAGTGCTTCATAAACATTAGCCAAAACTCGTTCATTTCCTATAATGCAGGATGACTGCGATCCATTTGCTTTAGGGGGACAGACACAGGCTGATGAAGCCTCTTGAACAAAGTGACAGAGCAAATCAATGACAGCTCCAGTAATAGATCCCAGACACCCAGATCTCACATCCTATGTGCTGGATACCGGCCTGGCTGTAGCACGCAGGCTGTTACCAGAACAGCCCTATGTGAGGTCCCCCAAACCCCAGCATTATTCTTGCCTGCCAGTCACTAACAACTTTTTTAAAAAAGAAAATAAGGAAAGATGGTGTTTTCACTGTTTTTTTTAATCATGCACAGCCCACCACATGAAAGGCATGTCAGTCACGGACATCCAGTTCCCATGTGGATAGGGTCTCCTACCCCATTTTAAGTGATAACACAAGGAGAACAAAGCATTACCTTCCTCTCCAGCAGCAGAGTTTCCAACAGTCTCCCTTTCCCGGTCAGTCTGGTTGGAAACGGCGCTTCCACTTTTTGTCCTTCGAAGAACACTGAACGCCTTGTTTATTTTTTTAAAAGATCTGCTTCGTATAGTGGAGCGTTCGAAGTGTCGAGCTGCAACAGTGGGAAAAACCAAATCAGTACAGTTCAGCAGTTCTGGGCTAGAACCACATAATTTCTGCAGCCATCGGCATACGACGGGGCACAACATCAACAGCAATTGCTGCACCTCACCTTTGCACCTGACCCCAGCCGATACTCCAAGATTGCACCCACCTGCACCCAAGTGCAATTATCCTACCTCTGTCCCACACCCTGGAATTGCCACCTTCCCTGTCTGTTTTGCCAGCCGCGCACAGAAATCTCCTGCGAGTGTGGTAGCCTGGCAGAGAATAATCCCCAGTCCAGGCAGAATCAACAGCAATCCTGTGAAAAATGCATTTAAAAGGAAGAAGCATTGCCCTTCCCACGCTATAGAAGTTTGACACCAGAAAAAAAGCAAAAAAAAAAAAAGCTGGAAGCTGTTAAAAACTCTTCTTGAAAAAAACCCCAACACTACTGCCTCAAAAGCCTCCAATGCTTCCAAAGCCACCACCAACAGCCAAAAATTTCATGTCAAAAATTCAAAAAATATCAGGTGGGAGTGACGAATTAAGTCACATCTAACCTGTGCAAGGCAATACCAAAAAAAAGTAAAAGTCATAATGTTATCAAAACATGTCACACTCTTTTTCATCCTGCTGAAGATATCTTCGTGGCTGTTGCTGTTCTGTCTCTTCGAGCTCTGTGTGCTAGCAAACACTGTAACCTAATAATACAACATTCCCTCAAACCAGAGTGCGGCCTCTAAATGCAATAAAAGTGGTGGGATTTAATTTCATTCTGGTGTTCTCTTCTAGTCTCCTCCTTTTCCTCGCCTCTCCAGCCCCATGCTCACAAGAGGATAACGCTGTTCTTTTTCTAGTCTTTCTTCATCCCTTCATCCACTCTACAACCATGCAGCTGGTGCAACACGAGGTGGGCTATTCATTTTGGCTTCAGAGTCCTCGAATACAAGCTTTAGACTCACCATTAACGCTTCTGAGCGTGCCTTTGGCCAGGCCATGTTTTTCAAATAGGACACGCATCAGAGCCGGGTGCAGTGTCACAGGGTGAAGGATCAAGGCAAGGTTTCCTGGTACAACTTGTCCCTGACCGTGGTTATTTCAGCAGGACCAGCTTCCCCAAGGTGCACCTCCCTGGGAGGCTGGCAAACATCGCCCAAGCTCCCGAGGCATTTCTTAAGGTTCGTTTTCCTGCAAATATGTGGCAACTGCCAAACACAGTTCCCAACAGCCTTCTGGGTAGGTGCCCATGGCATGGTCTGTGGGGGTTACTTGGGCCACCATGTTTTGGTGAAACAATTACACAGCTACACCACCTCCCCACCACATCGTAAATGCCATTTGCTCTTCCAACTGAGCTGACTTGCCTTAATAATCTTCCTTAAGACCTGTGGTTTGCATGGGTACAGCTAGTCTGTGTTCAGCTTCCTGCTGCCCCCGGCCAAGCAAATTTGGTTTTCACCTCAAATCTATTGGGTCACTGAGTGCACAATTTGATAAGCCATGTAAAATTAAAACTTTCACTCTTCTTTTTTTTTTTAAATTTTTTAAAGCTTCCAACAACAAATATTTCACAGAAAACGAATGCTGTAAGACGCCACCAGGCTCTGAAACCGTCACTTTTAGTTCTTACTTCTGTTTCGGTTGCTGCGAGGCAGGTCTCCAGGGCTGCTGCCGGGCTGGCTGTCCTCCGAGGTGGGGCTGAAGGCTGGGTTCACCAGCCCCGGCTCATCTGTCATTAAGGCGATGGCCGCAGCTGCCGAGAGCTCGGGGCCCAGGGCAGCTACTGCTAAGCTGGAGCCGTGGTCTGGAGAACAGTCTTGGGAACGCCTCTTCCGTTCCTTGGTAAGGCCATAGTGGGATGCTCCTTTACATCTAAGGAGAAGGGAAGGACAGGGAGACATGACAACAAGTTGTATTTAAATGTTGTGTACTTATGGAAGTTATCCGGTGTCAAGGAATCACTTGGAGTACGAACTGATGAACACGGTGGCTGATGAAATAAGGATGCTTAAAAAGAGGGAAAAATGCCAGTCCCATCATGTTACAGAGAATCAAAAAGAAGGAAAACTGCCCCTCAAAGTAGCTGGGTTACCACCTTACACGGAAAGACTACTGGTGGTCAAGAAAAAATAGAAAACTGCAGTCTTGTGTGTAGTCTCATGTGTATAAATAGTTACCACAGATGCAAGTACGGGAATAGCAGGTGGCTAATTAAGCCAGAGGTTACAGTCTGTAATTTTCTCCTTGCCTCTGGTCAATGAAGGAGACCAGAGTGAGACCTGACAGCTTCTCCAGGTCTACTGGTGAAATAAAAGTGCCTTACCCAAGGCTGGACCCTGAAAAACATTCCCAGTCACCACAGTGGTCACAGTGGGAGCACAGCGCTGTGGTCTTCATGCAGGAGGCAGGTCTGCCCTTCAGGTAGAAGCCAATGCACCCAGTGAAGGGAGGACTGCAGGCGGGAGTTGAATGCCCGTGTTCTGCAGGAGCCAAATCCCCACGCGCTGCCTGTACAGACCATTTACTACTTGAACTGCACATGATGAATTGTTTTCAAATTCAGCCATGAAGATCATAGAATGGTATGGTTTAGAAAGGAACTTAAAGACCATCCAGTCCCTGCCATGGCAGGGCAGGGATACCTTCTCAAAGCCCCAAGCAACCTGGCCTTGAACACTTCAAGGGATGGGGCAGCCACACCTTCTCTGGGAAATGTGTTCCAGTGTCTCACCACCCTCATAGTAAAGAATTTCTTCCTAATATCTAACTTAAATCTCCCATCTTTCAGTTTAAAACCATTACCCCTCATCCTGTCACTCCACTTCCTGATAGAGTCCCTCCCCATCTCTCCTATAGGCCCCTTTTAGGTGCTGGAAGGGGCTCTAAGGTCTCCCCGGAGCCTTCTCTTCTCCAGGCTGAACAACCTCAACTCTCTCAGCCTGTCCTCACAGCAGAGGTGTTTCCAGCTCTGCTATTCCAGATCAGTTGAGACACTAAAATAGAGGGATCATGACCTTGATGAGGAGGTGCGAGAGGTGGAGGGGGCCCCACTGCCCTGCAGCCCCGCCAGAGCCAAGGAGGCTCACCGAATGACTGAGCACAGGTCCTCAGACCTCAGACCAAGGTCCTTGGGCCAATCTGGGACTTCACCAGTTTGGGGAGCTCAAAGCTGTTTCTAAAATAATTCTGGAGGAAAACACAATTCCTAAATCCTGACCTGACCTCCACAGTGACAAAATCCTCCATTTGTGGTGGAGAAATGCATGTTCCCAGAAGAACTAAAGATACAGCTTTGTAAGAGGCAAATTACAAGCCTGTTTTGAAACAAATTTACTATGGTCCCAACTATCTTCTCTAGATTCATCTTAGACAGCAAAGGCAGGACCGCACATGGAATTTCTTTCTTAAGACTTGTTAAAGAAAGTCACTTGAACGAAATTAAAGGTCGCTGTGTTCTTCACGAGTCAGTATTTAATTAAAGCTGTAAAATAACTGAAGAGACAGAGTGTCCCAAGGACACAGCACCTGTGACTTGTCTCCAGCAGTACTTCTGCCCAGTGCCCACCCACCAGAACCTCATTCACTACATTAAAAACAATAATCTGTCTTTTAATCATAATCTAATGAGCTTGGCCTACTTTCACTTACTATTATCTCTTGCTTCATAGCAAAGGCTAACTGATGACTTTCATAAAAGTGCCCTGTAGGACGAACTCACAGAAATAGCTGCAGAAACCCTGAGGGATAGAAAGCTCTTCGTAAGATATGGCATGCACAAAAGGCAATGCATAATACATAGGGTACACAACACTAGTGGGTTATGTGTCAGAAAAAGAAGTAGTACACTGAACTTGGAAGCCTTGGAAGAGAAATGATTTATGGAAGCAGTTCCTGGGACAGAAAGATGAGATGAAGACGAGTCACAGAGCTCTCTATATCAGCTTAGGAGCAGCAGTTTAATTTCTCTTATGGTACTGGCTTTTTATGAGACACGATTAAATTAAACCCTTTTTTTTTCAGCACTGAATTATGATTTTCCATCATTTGCCTCATACTACTTCTGACAACTTTTGTCCTAAAGAGCAAAAAAAAAAAAAAACCCCACCCAAACTGTATCATATTGATTGAACTGTGTAAGGGCTTTGTATATGCTTTAAGGCTTGGATGGGAATGGCGGTGGCAGAAGTTATTTCTAAAACCTGCCACAAGCAAAGTGAGGCATCTCAAAAGGAAATACTCTAATGGAAGAGAAGGCTGCCCAACTACTTCTAAAGACCAACAAAAGCTATTTGGCTCACCTATTCCAAGAAAAAACTGCAACAATAATCATGTAAAACAGAAAGGAAGAGCTCTCCTGGCTTCACTGCAGCAGGTGTATTCCTATTCCTTCCTGAAAAAAGAGGTGTAACTTCCTCACCCCCTGCAGCACCCCACACTGTGGTAGGATGCTCTCCTTTATGTTTCCCAGGGAGAAGAACCACAAAGACCTTCCCCTCTTGCAGCCTACTTAAACTTCTCCAACATAGTGTTCTGGGAACCTGTCCTTGACCTCTCCCACTTGCAGTAAGGTCGTATTTGCGAATCCAGCCTATGAATGCTCATCAAAATAGTTAAAAAATAGCCTAAAAAGCCAACACAATGAAATGTACACACAGGGCTTTGGGGTGAATTGTTTGCTGTTCTCAAAAGACAATCTCTGCCTTACAGAGGTCCTGCAAAGATTCAGAATATGATGAGATATTCCCATTCCATGTTTTATTTTATTTGCATCTGTTTCCACCGTGAAGTTTCAGCAGCTATTAGAGCGCCAGCCTTGTGAATGGGTCCTCAAACGGAGGTCTTTTTTATTTTTGGTAGGTTGCGTGAAGATCAACGTGAAGATCAGACGTGGGCTCTGCCCAAAGATTCCACCGCTGCCTGGTGTCCATCTGCACTTCACTCCTAAAGCCTTCACTTTCTGTGGAAATCCCCGCTCGCTGCTGCTGGCTGCACTGCAGACACACAGTTAACAGCATCAATCCAAGAAAAATGAACAGAAGACAATCACTTTGAATTGCAGAGAGGGCTGACATGGCTTCAGATGTGGCTTATTGGAGAAGACAAGTTGTCATGATACAAAGCACAAGGCATATCTTTCTAACTCTGCCAGAAATAGTTAAAAGAGAAACAAAGCTCTTCAAGTATGAGCACTGAAGCTATTTCTTAAATAATTGTGGCAGGCATAAATGAACACAAATCAAGCCCTCTTTCTTCAGATTAACACAGTGTCCTTGAAGAAGGAAAAAAAAAAAGTCCCAAGTCCTCAAACTTGTAATAAAATCTGCAACAGCATCTCTTCACTTTCATTGTTTTCCTTGTGCTGACACTGCTGTGATAACAGAAAACAGAAGAGATGACTGTCTAAGTGGAATCATATTTATGGTGTCTCAACTACATTTTTCCATATGGTTGGATTTGGCTCCCAGAAAAGAGAGATCCATAAAACAGCTACATGCTAGTACTAATTATCTCTCTCACTGTGATTGTTAATCAGCTGCCTGATTTACAGCTGGAAGAGCGGGATACCTGATTAACGTAGGCCAGTCAGAAAGCAAACCCAGCACTGTCTGGTGGCCAAGGTGAACTGCAGATTTATGTTCCTCCTCAGTCGCGCCGGACAGCGATTACATCCCTCCAGCCATATGATACCGAAACAATTTGAAGGCCAAAACCGAAAGAGATAAACAGACATGAATAATGTGCGTTGGACAGTTCATGCCATTAAAGTAATGTCACTAGGTGCATCCAGGAAATGCAGAAAATAGTTTCTTCTATTTGCATGGCCTCTTTTACCAAGCAGAAACGTGCTGTTCTAAATCCCAGCTGTATGAGCTAACCACCGGGCGGTGGGAGGGCAGTGGCGGCTGCTGAAACTTCACCCAGGGATGCAGTTCTGGCTGGCATCAACACTGGTGGCCGCAGGACAAGGCTTGCCCGTGCCCTGCTCCGCACCTCTGCACTCCAGGCTTCAGGAGCAGCGCATCCCAAGTGCTGCTGGAGCCAGGAGATCCAAACCCCCATGGCTGCCTTAATTTCGTCCTACTATTTGTAAAAACAAGCTTTGGTCAAACTCAAGGCCAACAGAAACACGTCCATGTCATTTGCAAATTCAAATGAAAACAGTGGTTTGAAAAGAGAGATGAGTTTTCCTCGCAGCCTCCCTGACCAGCACGGCAAAGGAGGGCCTGAAAGAGAGGTTGCCCTCAAGGATCTCCATTATCCAGGCTGACACAGGGGGAAAACAGAAAGGCAAAACATAAACAAGGACAACTGCATGTATTTTTTCACTTCACTTATCTAAACGAAAAAATATCACAGGCAAAAAATATATGTATATATTTAGAATACATTTGCTCTTTTAAAAACACCGTCTGTGTCACTTCACAGGCTATTCCTCTTTCTCCCTGTCTCACTCCTGCCTGCCTGGGCAGGAAACAGGGGGGAAAAAAGTGAATCTAGAGAGTGATAGTGCTTGTGAGGCACAAATAAACAGAGCAGAAGCTCTCCCTGCCCAGTCCCATCAGCGCTTTCTTAACCTCACTTCCAGCGCACTCATATTTTGGTGCTGTTTTGCAACACATTGTTTGAGTGCAATTAAGAATAACGTACACAAAGCACTCAGGATTGCCCAGCAGAAGAAAATACTGCCTAATGGGCTGTCATTGATGATCCAAAGCTAAACCCTGATCCCGGTAGACAAGTATGTTTCAGCTATGCCCTCACTGCAAGTGGTCTCATCCCTGTGTAATTTGGGCTTGACACAAGCCGGGATCAGAGGTACCAACAGTGAGTATCACACTCCGATCCCGACACACAAACTCTCCCGACTGCTCTGGTACCCCTGAATGGATCCGGTGGAAAGGCTGATGGAGAAACTGAAGGTGACAAGAAAGAAGCATCCTGGTGCTGATGAATTCACTTGTGAGACCCTGGTGAGATGCTCCTGCCACGTTTGGGAAGGAAGAGGAGGATGGAAATTGGGAGGGTTGACTCACAAGGAGGTATCGCCTATTCCTGCCGTACGGGAATCATTCACACTGTGTGTCCATCAGCAGCAGCTGTAGCCCAAACACAACCCAGATACCATCCATATGGATTGCAGGCCAAATGCCTAAACTCTAAAGCTTTCTGAAACTCCATCATAAGGGAATGAGCTGACTTGATCAGTTCTGAGGCAGAGAGGACACCAGCTCTTCTGATCTTACTTTTGCCACCACAAACTGAAGCCAAAACCAAAAAAGGTGCGAGGCATCTAAACTCCAGCCAAATCCCATGTTACGGATCTAAGCTAAAGCGTAGCAAATTTACTACCTCTCTCCAGACCAGCCATACCAGTGCTTAAGAGGCCAGAGACATCAACATCTTCAGCAGTGAAGTTGACCAATACCCTGCTGCTCTTTACACTCAATGATGTTGTATCATCCTTGCTCAGAAATCTGGCTTCTGTGAGTCCTGGTCCTACATGTAAAATTCCTCTTTTTTGCTCTATATTAAAATCAATCCTGGAACCAAGTGCTTAACAGCAATGCTTTTTCCGCAGAAATTCTGAATTTTTGCAGGGACTAACCACTGCCTGAATACTGCATATGAAAAAAGCTTCATAAATAAACACCTGATTTATTTTTTAAAATATGCATTTGTCTTTTCTGCTTTTTATAAAGGATTGTGCCATGTCAAGAGCATTCCTCAAGCTACTGTAATCAGCAGCTACAGCTGGGAAGGTCCTGCCTGCGTTAAACCTTCCTCAATATTCACAAAGAAGGGGATGAGCCATCTAAAAAGCATATCTTGAACTCCTGGATTACAGTTTCTAACCAACATGCGCTGAAAGTCAGGCTGCCAAAACCTTGTCTAAACACGCAAGCAGAAACAGGCCGTTCTCTGCACCTGCTCTTGAATTTCATAATGCCAGCAATGTTTTTAGACGCTCGCCACTGCTGTTCTGAGCACTCCGTACCCTGGCACTGATGAGCTTTGGTATCCTCTCCATGATGATCTCCCAGTGTCAGAGGCTTGCCGTCTTGTTTGGGGTGGAAAAAAATAATGCTCATTTTTCAGCTAATTGAAGTAGGAAATTGTCCCAGTTACTATTACTCTTTCACTTCAATAACCCTATAAATAAAAGCCTTTTAGAGGCAGCTTCCTGACCCCTGGGGCATCAGGGCGGGCTGGGAGGGATGTGCGGGTCAGTGCCTTTGTCCCCGCTGCCTCGGAGGGCTGAGGATCAGCGGTTCCATCCTACGCTTCCATAAACACCGCTCTTCTCCGTGTCAGCACGGAGATAGCTATGATAGAAGTTCAGATGAGGCAAACGGCTTCTCCGTCTAGCTGTCAGAGAGATTTTCTCATGTTATTTGCTCTCTCTTGTCAACCAGAGGCCTTTGCTAAAGTATAAACACAGACTAGATTTAGTGGTTCTATATTTCTGCATTACCACTCCATAAATATTTATAAAGTTCCTCATAATATTTATTTCTTTAAGCTAAAGTTACTTAGCTTAAATACTTTCCCACAAGATAGGAAAAACCTCTTAAATATTATTTTTTTCAGTTTAATTTCTGCGTATCCCTGTTAGGGTTTCCTAAGGGTTTTTTTCATCCTTTTTGTTTTAATGAAGCCATTGTAATTCCATAAACTCTGCAACTACCTTACTAGCAAAGCCTAAAGTTGTGCTGTGTCCTGTCTCTTAGGATCTGACCCAAGGGAGGGCTGTCATTTTTACAATGCTTTTGCAATATAATGCTGTCAAACACAATACGTTTGTATATTCTATCAGGAACGTGTGCAGGAGTATTTGTGTCCTTACACTTCCATGTCAGCTACTCTGTACAGATTTGGGTGCACCACTGGAAAAAGAACTTCTAATTCCCACAGATTTGAAAAAGAAAAGGTTTTCTAAGCATAGGAGAAATATATATATTGAGTGATCTTTATAATGACTATGTTAGTCATCAGCCACGGTGACATACTCCCATTTCTGTGATCTGGTTGCTGAGAAGGAGGACCAAGTGTGGCTAGCGATTTTTGGTACAAGCCCTTGAAAGTATTTTGCATTGGTGAAGAATGGAATCGCAGTTCAGAGTTCAGTCCCCACCGTTCCCAAAACTGCCGACAGACAGAGAGCTGGTGCCAGACACAAATGGAACAAGCATTCCCTGGAAACCAAACCCCCATTTGAAATCTGACTGCTCATATTGAGGGAAGGAAGGAATCTCCAGATTTCCTACTAGTTTTCAGAGAGCTGAAAGAACTTGGAACTCATTTTTATTCTTAAATAAATTGTAGAGTTTAAACTTCATGCACATGCTACCAAAGTATCATGTAACATGTGGTCATGTTTCAGCTTTTTTCCCCCCTGTATTGCAACCACCATCATCAGCTTCTATTATGAAATCTTTTCAAAGGCCCATTAACCTCTATCATGGGAACAGGGAATTGGAAGAAATACGTAAACAATACTGGTTGCCTGCAATTGTGGGCAAAACCCATGATTGGGGTTATTGTGCAACGATCCCGGTTGTTGTTGGGACCGGGTACAAATTGTTGGTCCAGATCATGTTCTCTCCCTCCCTGACACTTCTTCCAGGCCATTGCTTTGTCACTGATGATTTTGAAAATACAACTATACTGATTTCTCTTCAAGGTTCAAGCATCATTTCAAGTTCTACTCTTAAACCATTCCAACGAATTGCAGCTGTTTTACGTATAGGAGAACAGAGTTGTAAATTGCTAGAGAGAGCTGAGATGGGCAAGTCAGCATACGGGCTGGAAACGCCAACTTCTTTTATGGATTAGCACAGCTTCTGTATTGTACCTCACGCAACTACTACTTTAGAGAAGCCGATATTTACAATTGGCTTTGTGGCTTCTCCTTCTGTTGCCCCTTCCCCGCCTGTGCCCAAGCCACAGGTGCTCTGAGAACGCAGAAGGGCATCAGCAGCCTCCTCCTACTGCTCACATAAGGCATGGCCTTGGGTCGCTGCTACGCATTTTCCAATGCTGCCTTTAAATGTAGACCTCGAGCAACAAAAATGAGGAATTAACCGGGGTGAAAAACTGCACTCAGCCTATTAATCATTATTTGGTCCTAGATTACTATAAACAAACGTTTGTCACCGCAGGGAAGTTACTGGGCGGAAGGACAGAACCAGAGCGGTCTGGCGTGATGCAAAACAACAGCAGTATTTATTTATACTGAACTTACTAATTAGATACTGAAGCTCCCCAAGAGTAATCTACGTATCTCATGCGATCTCATACTCACATCAGCTGACACAAACAAGGAGCAGCACTTTATCTCCGATTCTTGGTAGGTCCTCAGGTACTGACACGCCAAAGAACCTACTAGTACCTTGCTAGGAGATTCAGAGTGAAATGAAAGGGAAAAATAAGACACATGGCACTTGCGTTTTAGAGCTGGTGAGAGCCTGTAAACCTTGCTGATGTCTTCTAGATCTTTTAGAATTCAACTTATAATACATCATTTAAACCCACTAATCCTGTTCAAGTACTACATTAAAGTCCTAAAGTACTAAAACCTCCCTTGACTTCAGTGAAGGTGGAGCTTGACGAAAACTTTACCAGGTGCTTTTATCGCCTTCCAGAATTAGATCATTTTCTGTATAACACACTTAAAAGCTTCAGCCTTCCCCCCTCTTGAAGAAGAATAGAACACGAACATCGTTTCAAAAGAAAGTGAGAGAACACAAATTAGTACCTACCCCCCAAATGCTCCCTGCCCCGAGAGGATTCTTCATGGAAAACTTGGGTACTGATCAATAGTTGTACATTCTTTCACCTACAGACAGCGTGCACAAGGGAGCGACCGCATGCAACGTGGGTCAGCTGGGCGTTTGGAAAGCAGCGTAAGACCTGCCATCAGCAGCCGTCAGCTTCATATTTGGCTTTCAAGTCCATCCAGGAGCACTCAAAGAACACACTGGCACTCTGCAGGCAACCCTGACCACTGATTTTGCCTTATACTAATAAAATAATTATTTTACCTTTTACAGTAGGAGTTGAGATCATACTTAATGAGACTGCAGCAGGATCACTAAACATATTCCTCATTTAGAACCTTAATTGAAAAATGAGCCCAAGGAAAATCACAGCATATATGTACAAAGGCTTAAAAAATGTTAATGCTGTGAAACTCGAGTTATCTGTGACAAAAATAACAAGTGCAAGGGCAAAAAGATTCTTAAGGTATGGCAATGCTATACGTCATAATACTGCACAATCCTATACACTGCATTTTTCAAATTATGTGGAGGCACATATAATTAGCGTTAAGAATAAGCATTCAATCTGTTGATTCATGTGTTTTTCATGCTTATTGTTCAGTGTTTTGATCACCGGATTATATTCAGCAGGTAAAACTAGTCTCCTGGAACCTGGTACCTCAGCATTGTCTTCCCCTCCTACTGTCCCCACCTATGCTATAAAAACTTTACGATGCAGTGAGCAAAATATGCTTGCAATGGGACAAGGGGTTTGGGTTTTTCAACAAGAGTGACAGTATCAGTGTAACCCGGCTCTTGCAGCTACAGATGGAGAAGCCTGCCAGACAGAAACTTTGTATTTACACACACTTAGCACACATTTCTTTTTAAAATAAAACTTATTACAACAACTGCTAAGTCACAGACTCAACAAGCCGGCACTACTGAGGTTAGGTTGGAGGCTTCTCTTGGCACAGAACAGTGACACACGCACATAAGCCTCTGGATGTAAAATAATAAAAAGGGAGAACTGCATCTGATTTCAAGATGTTTTCAGCCCAAGGCTCAGGTTTACTAATATGTTCTCCACTGGAATCTGAAATTGTAGGAAACAATGGGGCTGCAGACAGTAAATAACGAATGCTGTCTTTATACCCTGTTATTGACAGAACATGCTATGGACAGCCACCCACAGCTTTTAGCTCTGGTGGCACTTGCCTCTGACTGCAGTGACCCAAAAGTCACATAAGATCCCTTTTAGGTCAGCATGGTATCTGAATTACATCACTAACACGTCTCGGTACACATCAGCCTCTGAACACATGCTTCCTCCTGGGGAAGGTCAGAAGAAGGAGGTCTCAACGCACCTTCTCAGAAGTTGAAAAATCACAGAAATCCCTGTCAGTTGCCCATCCGAGTGTTAAGCAAACATCTCTGCCACCATGACTAAGCAGCATCTTAAGGTGTCACAAATGTTTCCCATTTTAAAAAGTAGTTCTCCTGTCTCGGCAAATCCAATGTCTGATATTCAACGAGTAGCCTGAATCAGTTCTATGAGAAGCGAACTGCGTGTGACTCATAAATCACTGTGTCTTCAAACCCTAAAACAACACGGGCTGCTTGTAGGGGTGGGGAAGGAAGAGTACAACATTTCCTGGCATATCTCAGAGCTCAGTTTCCAGGATTTCAGGCTAAATGAGTATTGACACTGGCATAAGAAGTGCATAAGTCACACTATTGACTAAATATCTCATTACACTAGTTTTTTTTTGTGAAGATAGCATAGCCAACAGTACATTTTGCTAGAGAAACACCATTCTGGCTTCTCCTCCTCCTGGCTCTGCAGTCTTCTCCTTGCACATATGGCTGGAAGAGGATGGATCAGAGGGATGCTACAAGCCAGTTTTGAGAACAAAACTCCCCAAACCCATTGGGTATGCAAAAATCTTCACTGCTTGCAGTTTTATGGGTTCCACCCAGTTGAATATGAGATGTTTCAGTGAGATATTTCACTCTTCCATTAAAATAAACACACACTGTAAAAGCATTTAAAGGCTCCAGAAAGTCCATATCCAGCCACAGCACAAATATGGCTGGAATGTTGTTTACTGTCTTCTGAAAGCTCACATTGTAGGAAATACTCACTTATGCTGTAAAAATTGTGAAAAACACTTTAAAAAAAAAAATTGCTGATTTTTAACAGATCTATCAGAAATACTTTTAACCTGAATTCCTTTACCCAAATCTGAAAAAAGCCCAACCCACTCCTTCTCCCCACATAGCCACCTATAGGCAGTGCTGCGCTCAATATCGCGGAAAGCATCCCAAAACCCAGCGGTGCGGTTTCCCTCCTGTTGTACCTGGACCACTGTCAGCTCTCGCTTGGCAAGGGAGGCTGATGGACCTCCCACCCTCACACCTCGGTTTTCAGGCGTGCTCTAACCACTAAAGCTCAGGTCAGGCTGGGGTAAGGCTGAGCTCTGCTCCTCCTGCTGAAGCTTATTCAGAGAGGCGGATTAAGCAAGAGGGAGCCCAAAGCTATCGCCAAAGGGAAAACTAGTGCCTGGGGAGGGAGAGTCTGAATCCTGCTTCAGAGGTTCCTGTGGCTTTTCGATGGAAGTTGGAAGAGGTTCTTAAGAAAAGGCACTGTCCTCTGTTAGTCCAGCCAGTGTCTTGGGGAAAACCTGTCAATACCATGCAGGTACACAAGCCCTTCTTCAGTCTGTAGCTGAAGAAGTGACCCTAGAGGCTTCAGATACAGGTTGAGAACCTCTTCGTAAAGCTGTGTGTTGTTTTCTTAGACCAACAGGTTATAACAGATGAATCAAGGGATAAAATACACAAACTAGAGTGGAAGCAGGAATCCAACCCTGAAACTCCTTCATTACAAAAGATGCCTTCAGAAGCGAGTACCGTATAACCAACATAAAATGGATTTCCCTGACAAAGGCCAGCACCACAGAATCATAGAAAAGCCTAGGTTGTAAGGGACTCCAAAAGATCTTGTGGCCCAACCTTTCACGGGAAAGGAAGCCGAGATGAGATTATCTACCACCTTCATAACTGCATCTTGAAAACCTTAGTGGTGCAAGCTCTACCACATCCTTGGGGAGGTTGTTTCAGTGAATGACTGTTCTCACTGTAAAAAAGTAGGAGGGGAAAACAACTTTTGCACCATATCTTACTTTAAGCTCAAATTGCTCAGGCTGTTGCTTTTTCATATTCTTTAGCTTGCAGATGCTATAGGTTTCTTTAGGTTTTCGTAGTCACTTCTGCTCTCTCAGATTTCATGTTATTTTTGCATACTATAAATAAGAAAAAATGTTTTTACTATGTTTTTTTCCTTTAATTATTACACTTATTAAAAACCCATTCAGGGTAAGAGGCAATCATCCCATATTGCCCTGTTACAAAACACATTAACTTATATACTCATCCTACTAAAATACATAAAATAGAAAAAAATCCCAGAATGTTCTTTAGGAAGCCACTCTTTCATTTCCCTTTTATGTCACTGCAGCCTTGGGACTTCCAATATTCAAGCTCTAATAACTACTTTTGCTTTCGAAATGAAAATATAAACACCATGAGTGCAGCTGGGCACCTAGAACACTGTGGGCAAACCTGGGCAGCAGGTTTGGAGAACAGAACCTTGAGCAAGAGCTGCAATTATATTCCCCTGGGTCATCCAAGAAGGTGGCCTTGCCCCTGCTGTCCTAGCAGAGGGCACAGCCTTCTTGACCTTGCTGCTCCCACAAAAATGGGTCGGGGCCGCTCTGCGAGAGGCTGCCTTGAAATTAATCCAAACTGTGAATTCTCTGTGACAGGTTGTGGCATCTGGGTGACTCAGCCGGCCTCTGTGCCCGAGGCTGTTCCAGCCCAAGCTGCGATTTTGTTAAGTCACAATTCCAGTAGACTTGGGTCTCATTAGCAGTGGTGATGGGCCCCCCTGAAGGAAAACCAAGATGGCATAGGAAATGATGTCAGCTCATTATCGGCTCTGAAAGGGGGGGATAATTACGTCTGCCTTCTTCCAACTGAGATGACCCTGGTCCTTCAGAAGGGAGCTGGCAATCTAACCTCTAGCAGTGTGCTCATGCCGTGCCTCATCACTTGCTAATTTTCACAGCAAAGGCACTATCCGCATCATGACTCAAGGTGACCTAAGCCATCACCAAGAGATAGGATCTCCAGCTGGACATCTAGACTAGTGTCCAGTGGACAGTAGCATGCTGGGGGCATTGGAGATGTTGGCAGCCCAGATTCAGACATCCATAAACCAAATCCTACTTGCTTCATGTAAATATTACCGCAACAGCTTGTCAATGCAGAGAGATCATCGAGCCAAACTGACCGGCTTTATAACACAGAATAACCTTACAGCTACAATGAGAAAATTTTCCCTGGTTCCAAAATATACGCTCCAGCCTGACATGGACATTGAGGATGAAAAAAAGCTGAGTAGACAGACTAAACAAAACTGGTAGTGCATTTAAATATTTACATTAGCAATTGAGATGTAGGTCTCCCTTTTCATATTTTTTGCAAAGCCTTGGACCAGTGCTTGGTGGTTTACCTGTCTTCAGCTGGTTGTACCTTCCAAGGGAATTTCTTAACCGCCCCTGAAACAAGTTTTCTTCCTTGACTGTCCCTGAAACAAGACAGCTCAGCACTTTGTGTTTATACGGGTGCAGTACAGAGGGAACAGGAGGAGGAGGAAGAAAGGGAAAGAAATACCTAACAATTTAATGACTGTAAACAGAACAGCCTTGTGGCAAATTATTTCCTTATTTCTTTAAAAGCTAATTGAAGATGTTACAGCATCACGAAGGAGGGTTTACTGGGTACTTAGGCACTGGCATTAAGGAGATCGTCCAAAACTGAGCACAAACTGTTCTGCAAAGGCTAACCACATCAGCCTCCAGAGATGGGGCTGACTCCTAAGGGGTTGTCTGCAGCAGGGAAGTACATGATTACTGTAGTGATTGTGGAATGATATCTTAGCCGCATTATGTATATTACATGTGTAGAAACACACATTTGAGAATAGCTTCCCTGGAGACATCCCTCTTCCAGAGTAAGAGCATTCACCAGAGGAGCTACCCTAGAGTAAGAAGAGTATTGTCACATCACACCCAACTTCCCTGTGTGCTCACACCATCTTTTTGGGATAATTTCTGTCCTTCCTTCCCTTCACTTTCTTCTGGGCACCAAAAAGAAACTGAGAACTCTCAGTGACAATTTTAGTTGCTGGTTTCCCAATGCCATTGCACTCTATAACTCCAGGCTCTGCATCCCAAGATCTTTTCTTCACACTAGGTAGTGACTACGTATAATCAAGGTATCAGTAAAATTACAGCCTGCTTTTAAGTCTACAAAGGTACCTGCCCATTCCTTTAGCCCACGACGGAGGAGGCATAACGAAGCACAGGCTTTCATACCAATGGACATAAATAACACAGGGAAGTGAATCAAGAGATCCTTCTGCTACTGGGGAAAAATAGATATTTTTTTTCTTTCCTTTGATAACTTGTTTTCTGTTAATTAACATGTTAAAAGTATCTTTTTTAACACCGCTGACCTAAGAAAACTTTAGGGGTAAAAAAAGCTCTCCCAGTTCAGTAGCCAGACCTTTCTGACAGCAACCTTTATAAAAGAACCTAACTCCATAAAAGGTGATTTATTTGATCAGCCGTGTCTAGTGGTGATTCAGGATCAGTTAAGAGGCGATATTGTCCCGTAGTTCGAGCTCTGTGAGAGCCAGAGTCTAACCTTCAACATGCCACATCTTGAAAACAAGTTACAGGTTTGCTTTATTTCATGTGTAATAAAAAGTCCTTAGGGCTTACTATGTTTTTGTTCAGTATCTCCCACAGTACAGATTTGGCTCATTTGTGGGTTCTTTAAACGACCATGGCACAAAAAGCACTAAGAATAAAAGCAGTCCCACAGAGCCCTAACTGTAGGAACAGCATTTTTGTTCCCTGTCAGATACCTCAGCATCTCTAGCAAAAAGGAGAGAGGGGAATGAAAATAACAGACATCTATCTTCCTTCTGAAAGCACAAAAGAGGTCAGGACTGCTGCATCCAAGCGCTACTAAAGATGCAGCATCACGGGTCACCCGAATTCCTGTGCTCTGCCCTGGACCTGGGAGCTCACCGTTGGCTTGCAAGGGCGAGGATCATTTCTCGGCAATGTGACTATTTCAGAAGACCTGGAAGAAGCAGCCTTTGCAAAGCAGTCAGAAGGGAGGGGAGGACAACATCAGCAACTGCTTCCCTGGCACAGGGGACCACAGGCAGCACAGCTGTTCTTTTTGGAAATGTCAGAGACGGGGGAAAAAAAAGTGCCGAGGGAGTTGTCATCAGCAAATGGCACAATAGACGATTCTAGAATAATGCTTCACACAGTCATAATCTTATCTCCAAAACATTGCTCAGGAAGACCAAGGCTGACTAATTTTACAAATAGCAAACACCGCTTAAAAACCAGACATGTAAATTATAAAATCACGTAGGATCCAGTGTCCCTGTGTCTCTCTGAGGAAGGAGAGCACAGGCGTGTCTCAGCGCCGATGCTGCAGCTGAGATAGCCCTGTACCAGCCCTCTCCTGCCTGGCACAGCCACATCCAGGGAATGTCCGCAGGAGGATTTCAGGCCATACCCACGGCTCCACCTCTCTCCCGTCGTAAGCCAACTTCACAGGGAAGGTCCGTGCAGGGCCAGTTTTCCCATCAGCTCCCACAGAAAACAGCAAAACACTGTTCCTCTGCAGGAAGTCACACACCTTTGGATGCAAAACATGCTCTCAAGGTCCTTTTAAAATCCTGACATTATATGCCCACTCAGTGAGCCGCGGCAGCTCTCAGACGGACATGGGCTGCCTCCTGTTCTCCTGGGTGCCCAGGGCCTCCCAGCATGGGAGGATGGGGACAGAGGGAGGGAGGAATGTTATATGGTGCCAGACCTATCCCACTCTAGAGCGCTGCCAGGAGACAGGAAAAAAAAATCTCACAGAAGCTTTTTGAATGAAGGAGACCCAAATCATAAGCCCTGAATTTCCCTGCAGTCAACAGAAAAAACTCAGGCTTGAACTCTCCACTTCCTTGTGTTTGGGACACTGAGATGAAATGGAGACATCAAAACGATTTTGATCCCCATCACTGTGGTCAGCCAGAGATGTGGGGAGAGGGGACCAGGATTTGTCCCCAGACTAAAGCTACACCGTTCGGCTTCTTCAGTAGCTTATACGACAGACAGCAAGTCCGTTCACCTGGAAGCCCTTTGAAGCCTTCTGTGGTGATATGGATGACCCTTACAAGGACTAGCTTCAATGCTAGAGACAGAGAGGGACCTTTCTGCCCCCGTCCCTTTAGCTGCAGATCTGACCACTCAGCTATGGGTAGCTGTTCTGTCCCCAGCTCTGCTACTCTCCTGAAAACATCCTGCTTCACAGGGACTTTGTGGTGAGTGTTTAAGCCATGGAGTTTGTGTCTGACAATGCAGCGAGACAAATTTCACAGAAAAATCCAAACCGAAAACGGGAGAAAAGTCACAATTTTGTAAGATCTGTTGTCATGCAGCTACCATTGTCACAAGGGACAGGAGAAGCGGAGTCTGAGGTTTTACAAAGCTCCCACACAGGGGTGTGGGTTTTTTGGAGGGAGGGGGTCACAGAGATTGGAGGAGCTGGAGTCCATGACATTTTATTTGTGCTGTTTCAATTCATTCACCCCCACGCCCTCAAGGGATGTTCTGTTTTTTAAAATTGCTGTTTCTGCTAAAAACCACATGCTGTGAACCAGTGTGGTTAGATACTCCCTTCCCCCAAATATTTTTTTGGATCTCTATTATTCTATTTCTCTGCTATATAGGTGTAAAAACTAGAAGTTTGCCCAAGTACACAAACTCTCATTTTCTTCCTAATTACTTACAATGAAGTTCAAGAGAGTAATTTCCCGAAGTCAATGGAATAATATCTGTAGAGAACTAATCTAAGTGAGGAAAAAGTCCAGCACATTGGTATTACTCTATTTATTACTTCTTCCATCTTCCACGGTTTCCTCTGTCTGAGTAGGGGAATAGGAGATCAAATAACAACTAGAGATGAGGTCCTTGAATCAAACAAATCAACTAGGTAAGAGGAATTCAATGACATAGGGGAGAACTTATGACCCCTATTTTCTTGGCTTATTTTATTTTCACTGTTTGTAGCGTGTTTTGTAGGACAGTTTGCAACTTTTCTAAGGATTTCAGTCCAGGTGGTAATTTAACTAGGCAGAGGATCAGCTGATAAAACTCTGACTAGATGTCAGTTCTACTACTGAGCTATTTCACAGCCTGGCTTAATCTATGTTTAGTCTAACAGATAAATGTTTAGAGTTCACCAAGACTGCTGAGATGAAGTTAATATAAAGAGAGTGTCACCAAACCTGGTCAATCCATAAAGCTGTCTTTGTTTTTAGCCTTCAACTACGCATGTTTTGCTGAAGTTAAGCTCTGCAGCTTAACTTCACAATTAACTCACACATGAATCCATAAATTTAAAATAAGAAGCATTACCAGCTCAGAGTTTTGTAGTGCTGCAATAGCACAAGGCGATGGAAGGCACACGGCTCAGCGTGCTTAGCACAGTTGGAGTTAACCACAAGGGTCCTTAACTGACCAAGTTTCTCTCTTTCCTTTTCCTTCTTACTCTCCCTGAACAAGATAAGACACTCAGGGAGTGGCCTTTCACAGATTATTTTGGTGAAAGTCTGTAGCGAGGATGTAGTGAGGTGGGTGTAGGTCTCTTCTCCCAAGTAACAGGCGATAGGACAAGAGGAAATGGTCTCAAGTTGCGCCAGGGGAGGTTTAAATTTTATATTAGGAAACATTTTTACACTGAAAGGGTTATTAAACATGGGAACAGGCTGCCCAGGGAAGTGCTTGAGTCACTATCCCTGGAGGTATTCAAAAGACAGGTAGACGTGGTGCTTAAAGATGTGGTTAAGTGATGGGTTTTATCAGTTAGGTTGATGGTTGGACTCGATGATCTGAAAGGTCCCTCCCAACCTGGGCAATTCTGTGATTCTATGATTATTTCACTATTTCACAGACCATTCAGGTGCTTGGAGACAAGGGAAGGGAGCAGACAGGGTCTCAGCACCACTACAACAAGGAGGGCAGGGCTTGTACAGCCCCGGCAGAAGTGTCTCTCCATGGACTGATTGAATTTACTAGCTTCAACTGACACTGAAATTACGGACTGGTGATCTCCATTCACCTGCCACAGTTAAATCCAGGACCAGCCTACTCTGACCTTATTTGATCTTGGGTCTGTGCATTTACTGCAGTGGTTACAATGGAGTCTGCGACCGAGAGCACCCTATATTTTTAAACCAGTTCAATTCTCCTTCATCAGACAGAAGAAACATGCTGCCATCATGCCGCTGTCATGCCGCGCTCTGTTCAAGGCCACACTTCCCTGATAACCTTGATGCCTTGGTACTGCTGTACCGAGCGGGGCAGACGTGTGGGAGAGGCAAGAGCAGAGGTGTAAAGAAAACAGGAATTGAAAGGAAACAAGGGAAAGACAAAGATTTAGGGTAGCCAGGAGCAGCCAGGTGGAAAATGGCTAAAGAAACCAAAAATGAGTCTGGCACTGGTGATGACAGAGAGTGAATGAACATTACAAGCCGTGTCAAGGGAACGAACAGAAGGATTCCTATTTAAAGAGCTTTAAACCCACGTCTTCTCTCAAAACATATATAGGGCAGAAGCAGTGGACTTGCACTTGGCAGGTAGCGTCAAGAGAGTTTATGTAACACTGCAAAAAGATAGGCACCTATTCAAGAGCAGACTGTTATTTTTACCCAATACGCAAGCAAATCAAGCGCTCTCACCACAGACAAAAAACCTTCATGCTGTCAGCTGTGAGTTCTCTTGGTGTTGTAAAGCACCACAGGGCACAAAATCACTATGGTATTTTCTTGCGTTGGTTGTCAGCCTCTATTTGCTGGGGATTTGAAAAACAGAGGAGACGTGAAGCGCAGGAAGATATGAACAACAATTAGCAGACCTTAACAAAAAGTAAGGAGGCTATCGCAAATCTGTGAAATGCATTTTCTCTCTGAGATACAGGCTGTTAACCTCCCTGCAATACTGAGACAGCAAAAATATGAGGGATGTAACAAAGCATCTGCCGTAGAAGAAGGGAAGAGAAGGGAAGGGAAGGAAAAAGGAAGACAGATTGTGTTGTGAGGTAGGTGAAACAGGACCAAATGTGTTTTGGAGATATCCTGTATGGATCACAGTTCATCAGCTCTAGAAGAGGGTTACTTGGTCTTGGCCTCCCTTTATAAATGTCTTTTGTTCACCTCGGTAGTGTTACTATTATTGAAGCCTAGATTACAAAAAAGGCAAATTTGTGGGACTTTGCCTTTATTTGCTTTGTCAGCTCAACCTATTAAGTGCAAGTTTATATGTACACCATATATCTTATTAAATGCTCTGTCCTGCTTTGGTCTATTCTCCTCTGATCTATTTTGAACTCAAAGACTGTAACTGTAAGTGCCTTCAAACTTACACATGCTCAGACCGCTGGGGAAAGAGCAGAAAAAAAGTGAAATGCAGCAACCATTACTGTCCAACCTCATTATGTTCCTGCCTTGGAAGGACAGAAGAAGAATGTACTGGAATTTAATCTCCTCTGAGGGAAGAAACTGGAAGCAGCATGTTTATGAGAAACGACGCACACTCAATCATCAAGATATGCAAAATTTAAATGCAATTTAAAAATGAACATTGAGAAAATGTACCGACGCAGCCCTAAGGAAAGTACATTTGTATGGCCGTACCCTTGACCCACGACAGCACAGAGCAGGTGGAAAGCAGATGTGGAGAGCACAGCGCGTCCCCGGCACTGGGGGCTGTGAAGGATGCGCAGGACTCTGCCAGTCCTATGCCAGGGCCCAGGTGGCAGCAACCGGGCAAGAGGACTGCATCAATTGCGGATCTTCTCCGCATTGCTAGACTGACTTACTAAAATTACTGGCATCAGTATTTTGTCCGTGTTGGGGCAAAGTAGCAGCAACTGGTGCTTTCAGCTATGCTCATGCCCACAACAGATCAGTTGTGCAGTGCCAACAGCAAAAAAGAAATAGCAGCACTTACACACAGGGAAAGAATTGTGTTCACCCTTTCTTCAGCAGTGCCATCTTCCTGCTGTAATTACAAACCAGGCAGTAATGCTCGGAGGAGAGACATGCCAAATGTTTAAGCCAGAACCCGTGGCGAGCCTCCTTCGGGAGCTGACAAGGGCAAGTTACAACCACCTCCTGGGATTCCCGCTCCCTCTGCAAAACCTGTTTGGCGAAGGGTTGTGTCGCAACATGTGCTCTTCATATAGAACACTTATTTCTGACTGTAATTTAGCCTCTTGGCAAGAGATGCTCATACATATCAAGCAAAACAGCCCTGCTCATCCATATCAACCTAAACATCCTCATATAGTAGCAGCAGCACAGCGTACTGTCTGCTTCCAGTGGTCTCCTGTGGATCACAGGATAGGTTTGGTTAATCATGCCCTCTCCCTAAAAGCCGGCTCCACATGGGATGTTTGCTGGCCTTCCGTACTGTTCAGTTATAAAATACACAAGTGGAGGGGCCTCTGCAGACGCTCCTATGAAACTATTCCACTACTCATTTTACAGGGAAAGAAAGGTTAAAAACAGTGGGACATCACCAGTGTTAACAGAATGTTAAAAATAACATATAGCAGTAATGCTTATCACATAGGGGAGGAGAAAAGAAAATACCTGAACTATGCTTTCAAAAATATTACTGCCTGTTCTTAATAAAACACAAAACATAATGAGGCTATCAGTCTACTAATGTTATCAGTTCACTAAGTTCTGCGGTGGAGAGAGGAAAATACAATCCTCAGACCATGNAATTGTGTTCACCCTTTCTTCAGCAGTGCCATCTTCCTGCTGTAATTACAAACCAGGCAGTAATGCTCGGAGGAGAGACATGCCAAATGTTTAAGCCAGAACCCGTGGCGAGCCTCCTTCGGGAGCTGACAAGGGCAAGTTACAACCACCTCCTGGGATTCCCGCTCCCTCTGCAAAACCTGTTTGGCGAAGGGTTGTGTCGCAACATGTGCTCTTCATATAGAACACTTATTTCTGACTGTAATTTAGCCTCTTGGCAAGAGATGCTCATACATATCAAGCAAAACAGCCCTGCTCATCCATATCAACCTAAACATCCTCATATAGTAGCAGCAGCACAGCGTACTGTCTGCTTCCAGTGGTCTCCTGTGGATCACAGGGTAGGTTTGGTTAATCATGCCCATCTCCTCTCCATAAAAGCCTGCTCCACATGGGATGTTTGCTGGCCTTTTGTACTGTTCAGTTATAAAATACACAAGTGGAGGGGCCTCTGCAGACGCTCCTATGAAACCATTCCACTACTCATTTTACAGGGAAAGAAAGGTTAAAAACAGTGGGACATCACCAGTGTTAACAGAATGTTAAAAATAACATATAGCAGTAATGCTTATCACATAGGGGAGGAGAAAAGAAAATACCTGAACTATGCTTTCAAAAATATTACTGCCTGTTCTTAATAAAACACAAAACATAATGAGGCTATCAGTCTACTAATCTTATCAGTTCACTAAGTTCTGCAGTGGAGAGAGGAAAATACAATCCTCAGACCATGTCAGATTCCCCTCGTTCTCTATTTAAGAGGTTACTAAATTATTGAAATTCCACATTAAGAATATATTAAACACCGTCTAGTGAATGGTGAGCCTCCAATGCATAATATAGAGGTGCAAGCTTCCCAAGAAGTGCACATGAAATGACTTGCTGACCTAAAACACTTGCTTCCTGCCAATGCAATTTCAAGAGAGTCAAGGAGGGAAAAATAAATCCCAAAGCAATACACTGATGATCAGATTTTGTAGCTGAAATTTATACCGCTAAAGTCATTTTATTCATTTATTTTACATTATTTAAGTAAATAATATGCAGTGAGTTAGTAGAAGAGTAAATAAAAACTGACTCCAGCAACTGCAAATATCTCGTCTTAATGTGACTTCGTGCCATGTGTCACAGCATTGTCATGCAGCAAGACAACTCCACAAGGACAGAGGAATCACNAATAGAGGGATTATACTCAGCTCAGTGTCTTGACAAAAAGAAGAGAGAATGAATACCAGGGCAGACACAGTCAAGGCTGTGTGTGATTGTTGTAAATCTGATTGTCTGTCTGCACTGCTGAGAAGAACAAGACTTTATCAATAAAGTTTGATGGTGCTGCCCACAGAAACTCAACAGAAAGGCGACAAAAACTTCACAGAAATATGGCTTGACCTGCCCACTGTTACGGTCAATTTCTTTTCCTACATATCACAAAGGAATCCATTCATATTGTACAATATCTAGAAGTTACGGATGCTTCATTGTTCATATTTTTTGTAAAAGTTGTACGGCATCTGTTGCAATCTCCAGTCATTTCACTAGCTTGCTCCTGAATCTGCTTCAATCTATATTCAGAATCTGTTGTCAGTTAATAAATTATATGAATGAATAAAGTATGTTCTAGAGAGAGCCCAAGGATTCACTGGCTAAATTCAGTCTTCACCAGCTGCAACTTTGCTGAGGGCTAGGGGTGAATTCAGCTTTCTAAGATGTTTAAAAAAGAAAAGTCCGCATTCTTAATCCCAAAATGGAGCTCAGCTCCAAGCCAGGAATCCTTCAGTAGGGCAGTGGGCTTGTAGTCATGACATACGACATGCCATGGACGAACAGACCCCTCCGCGGAGGTGCCAGTTCAACGCAGCCTGGACCCTGCCTCTGAAACAGGAAGCCCCAGGCAGAGCCATCTATGCTCTTAGTCCAACATTGCCACTCACGTCACTACGAAACCCCTGCCTTTGTCTCCTGGGCTGCTGGGACCCTCGTGCAGCCGGTTACTGCAAGGCTTGGGGGAAGGCACTTTGGACACACAGTCACATGCCAAGATGCAGAAAATCGCTTCTAGTTCCTTCACGACAGCTCTGCTCACAGAGAAGGTCACAAAACACAGCCGGATGCTCTGTAGTCCGGGGACCTTGAAGGCAGATTCCCCCCAAAGGTCAAAAAACCACCTTCAGACCTACCCGTCTGCTTCCCTACAGTGAAACGAGCTGCGTTGCGGCTGGTCTCAGAACCAGGATTCAGAGCAGGATTTTAAGCTATGACAGGGATAAGAGCTCTGCAAGAGCAGTGTTTATCCTCGCCTTGCAGGACAGCCCAGTTCTGCCAGATTTGTCAGGGAAATAGCTCAAGGAAAAATATCCTTGTCATGCTGCCAGTGCCAGCGCTGAACTAGGTTAATTGTCAGAGAGATGCGGAGGTCGGCCAAACTTACAGCATACGGCCTGCATGGCTTAATGTCAGCCGCGAAATGCGAGTCTGTTGCTTGTGAGTAACCACCGACCTCCTGCAGCTCCCATCACCTCACTCCTCCTTCCTACCCCGCCAGCCTCCTCGGTGCTTTGCCCGCCCTGCTCCCCATCCTGAAGTGGACAGCCTGTTGTGAAGCAGCCTCCGAGTGGGACAAGCTTTGCCCCCTCTGTGCTCCCGTTACACAGGCAGGGCACCTAAGCACACTTCTTTTGAGCAGCCCACGCGAAAATCAGGCGTAAATGAGACATAACTCATTCATGAAAAGAAACCTTTCTGCCAACCCTAATTGCTGCATTGCCTTTCCAGCTTGGCAGGGTTTCACTTTTTTTGGCTGGCTCAGGTTTTGCTTTTGGCAACGAAACCTATTTGTTGAGATTGACGCTGGCCAACATCAGCCTTTTCCAAAGGTGTGAGAAGGCTCCAGCCATGAGAAAACATTCCAGCAGTGTAAAAGGTCTAACTCTCATCTCAACTGTGCGTCGGTAGCTGTGAATGGAGTAAAGGAGAGTTTCGTGCGTGGATCTTTCTCAAAGTATAACTGAAATGCCAACTTTCATTGCACACAAAATTCCCAGGCAGAGTCAACAAATTCTTAAAGCTTTCAAAGGGTTTTTGGTTTCTGGAGCTGTACCGGACAAATTTATTCCTGCACCTAAAATCACAGAGCTGGGGAAAAAGCCGGTAACCCGTAACACTTACTCATGCCATGAAAATGTGTCCCTCTAACCTGGGATGTGGAAGCAGGCGGGATGTGCAGATGGGGAAAGGTACCGTCTCTGGGAGAGGGTGGCAGAAGGTGGGGGAGAGACCCAGACCAAGGGGAAAACACTGCATAGTTAGTAGAATGCAATTAACCCTCTGTCAGAGAGTGACCAGACCCAAACCAGTCACGGTCAATAGAAATGATTACTTGCTGCTGCACCTCCTGTGCTAGCAGCTTAGTCTGTACCAAACACTCCTGAATACAACACCTAATGTACTTAGAAAATTCGCTTTGGGCACCTCAACACCATGAGTTTAGACTACAAACTCCTCCTGTGCTTTTTTTTAAGAAGAGGATGGTGTATTTGCAGATCACCTACATGGGCTTCTGCCTGGAGGCTTTCAGGCCATATTTCATACTAAAATTTCTAGATTTACTATGCAATTCCAAAGGCTGGAAATACAAACGGAGAAGAAAGACAGAGGGAGGGTCAAGACATGAAAGAGGATGGGAATAAACAAAGTTAAGGACCAGAAGAGTTATGAAGCAGAGGGTAGGAGGGAAAGAGCAAGCAAGAGGGCTGGTGGACTGGCGTTGGACATGAGGCGGTGAGGGGACAGGCTGGGGAAGTGACACTAGCTGTTGCTGGAGATTTTGGGAGAGAGCGCAGAAGTCTGAAGGAAAACCAGTCCCCTGCAGAGAGCTTAGGGAGAAACAAAGGGAGCCTGAGAGCAGGCAGTGCCTACTGCTCCCCTGCACCATGGTACCTGCTCAGGCTCCATATAAGACAATATCCAGAGCAGAAGCTTTCCCAATGAGGATATTGGGCACAGGAAGAGTCAGGAACTGAGAAGACTGTAGTTGTTGCTTCCATGCAAGGTGTCAGAGATGGCCATGCTTCCATCCTGGTCCCGTTGTGAGGCTGTAACCTAGGGGTGAGGCTAACGGGCAGCCCCTGCTGCACCCGTGCCTTTCTGCTTTCATTCCCCTCATTTCTGCTTTCCCTGAGAGACATCCAATTCTAGTAAGCTGGAAAAGACCCTTCACATTTTATCTGAGCGTGCCTTGTCCTGGCTATTTAATGCAGATATTCTAAACATTTCCTTTATATTTTCATTCAAGAATCTTTCCATTCAAGCCTTGCTTTCCAACACTTTCAGCTTTAATTAACCTCACAGCTTAACTCCGACACAGATTTCCATACGCGCAGTTTTGCATGGAGTAAGGAGGCCAACACGTGGCTTTTGCAGTGGACTAACACACGAGCCCCAAAGGTGCTCCAGGCTTATCAATGTTGCCATGAATAATGCATGCCCTGCGCTCCCCAGCCTCCGTGCAGCTAATTTCACAAGGACAGACTTGAAGCCAGACACAAGTTTCCCCACTGAGTTGGACAGAAATTAAAGAAGTTGGCCGCACGGTTAAGCTCAGTGCTGGAAGGGGGCCTGGAGGGTGCACCTAATAGCTTGAACTAAATTGTTCTCACTGTCAAAAATACGTGCCCAAGGACGCTAGAAGACAGCTGGGGCTTGTGTCTCTTCTTTTTAAATTGAATGAACAGAGAAGCTAAATTTTACTGGCTATTACGGCCCAAAGTGCTGTTTCGAAATTTAAGAGAGTAGTTATCTGATAAAAGTTATATGGGGAAACTTGATCCAGTTAATTTGGTGAGATCTCTTTGGCCGTTTCACGTAAAACCCAAGATGGGTAAGAAAAAAAAGAAGTCATTTTTTGCGTGCAGGAGTACGCTGTCCATTTCACTCTAACAAACAACAGATTTTTTTTTTAAAAAAGCTCGATTCAAATTAGTGGGGTGGATCTGGCTGGTGGATTACCAGCAGTGACCAAGGCCAGGAGCTGTTTAATCCCTGGAGGGAAGCAGTGCCAGCAAGCACGGCTGCCACCGGCTCCCCAGCCCTGGACCCGTGCTGAGCACACATGATGCCCAGCATCCTCCCAGGCACTCGCCCGGTCAACACGGCCACGTGCCGAAGGGGGATTACGTTGGAAGCCACCCCATTCTTTCCACGTGACTGAGGTCCACAGAGGGACAAGGTGAGGTTATTCACTGTCTTGTCTTGCAATCTCCTCCCTCTCATAATTTTATTTCTGAGTGGCTCATTGAGCTCAAAATGCAGAAGATCCTTCTATTGAGAAATGTCAGTCTGTACAGGTCCTGCTTTGAAGTGAGAGGAATAGAGATGGAGGGTGGTATCGCTCGGTGTGAGCAGTGCCACCAGGTCCTCACCCCCAGGAAAGCCTCCTACAGTGGCCACAGGCTGCATCTCCATCCACACACCTGATTTTTAATAAGGGGTAACAACATGCCCTGACTCAAAAGAATGCTTGGGCAAGTATTTCCTTTCTGAAGATATTTTATATAAGAAAGAAAGAGAGCAGGTGCCGGTCAAAGCATCTTTACAGGGATATAAAGAAGAAGACCCCAGAGTGGGGTCTCCTCAAGACCCATGTAGACCTTTACAATGCTGAGAGCTATTGGGCTGGTGTGGCTACCTCCCACCTGCCCCCAGAGGTCCCTTGAGGGACACCTCACAGATTTCTTGTCACCCAACATCTGTCCCACCAAGTGCCACTACGACACATCCACACACCTCTCTTTCCTCACTCACGTGGCACTCAGCTGAACTGCAAAGGTCTGACACAGCCTTTCCCCAGCTTCATTTCTCCTCTTTAACTCTCTTAAAATCTCCCCTTTATTTCTTAGACAGATTCCAGAGCCTGCATCTCCAGGCGGGCTTTAGGCTATACTGTAATCCTTATTCCCCAAGCCGCTCATTCCACACTTAGGAAAAAAAATACCCTCGAACTAAAGCAAATCCCTCCAATGCAACACAAATAACCCAACCTTTGTTCAAACGGGGTAGGAGGGAGGAGATGGGCTGTATGAGCGGAAGGGCAGTGCGAATCCCAGCACTTTTATTCTTTCTCTTGTTCTGGCACCAGTGATGGTAACCATGTCCCTGATGGTCCTACAGCTCTTCCCTTGCCGCTCGCACCCCCGCCGGCCCCCTCCTTCGCCTCAGCTGGTATCTCTAGTGGCTGCCAGCCAACAAAATAATGAGTCCTGACCAAGGCCAGGATTAGTACTGGCCAACAACCAAAGATAGTGTGATAATGAAAAAAAAAAATGTTTTCTGCCTACTATGGTCTAGTTTTGAGCCACGCGGCAAGTCCTCAGATATGGTGTGCATGGCAGTGGCTTTTCAGTTGCCTGGGGGGAAGGACTTATGAAGCTGCCTCTGTGGGGTTTTGGGGCACAAAGGGGCTGGGGCAGTAAACCTGTGCCCTGGACACCGGTGCCCATGCTGTCCCACTCATAGAACTTCGCACAAAATACATCCGTCATGCAAGTGCCTGAGCAACCGAAGTAAGAACCTGTACGTCACACCGTTCGTAAAAACTGACTAAACAGGACTGAAAACAGTATTTCTCTTTGTCTTTCGACTGCTGCTATTAGAGAGGACCTTGAATCCACCCCACAAGATTAGCACGTCAGTGCCTTGTGCAGCATCCAGCAGCAGCCAGAGGCAACGAATACACACGGAGGAAGAGGAGAAATTCCTGAAACGAGCTCAAATTGCCCAGTGCCCTTTTGGATTATGTCAGCCCCAGCAAATCCTGCTTCCCTCTGCCTCGGCCAGAGATGGAGCGGTGCAGGAGGTCCTGAGCACTGGCTCCCGGCGCCAGGTAGCATCCAGGGGATGGGGACCTGCACCTCCCATTGCTGACGACCAAAGATGCACGTCCAAGCCCACACCCACTCCATGAAGCGCGACTGCCGACATCCAGCAGGACTAACATCTCTGTGGGTTAGAAGGCTAAACAAATAAGAGACGAACAGCTACCGTAAGTCGCAGCCTTTTACCCTGGGAGAATCAGTGAACCTGAATTCCCCAAGAAAAGCGAGTAGGCTGCGTCTGCGCCTGTGCTCCGATTAATCTCATCAGTTTGTTTTCCTGGAAACTAGATGTCCCAGATGCCATTGTTTCCATTATAAGTGTTCATCTGCTCTGTTTTGAGCTTGATTGCTCCTGTAGCCTGCTTGGCTTAACCGTTTTTTTTTTTTGTTGCTGTTTTTTTGTTGTGGTATGGTTTTTTAAAAAAATTAATATTCTTTAAAAAAATGCCACTAAATTAAAATGAGGGCATAGCTGCAACCCTCAACGCCAGATTCATTAAGTATATAAAAACACCTATGGCATACAGAAATCCTGATCTGTTGTATGCAGCGTGACTGAATTATTAATAGTCACCATGCATATCACACAAGAATTTCAAAAGGGGACTTTGTGTTTCTGGAAAACACTGCTATTTTTGTCTGACAGTAGAGACAAAATCATTTGGAAATTAGTCTCATTGGTACTAATCACAACTGTTACTATAACATTCCCTCTGTAGGCACGATACAGTCATTTTTCATTTTGGAGCAGAATCAGCCATTTCATTCATTATCTCAAGGAAGATCTTAAGAGTTTACAATTTGTTAAAATACAAACAAAACATAATTAATTAAAACATACTGAGACAAATATCTACTTCTAGTCATAAACCCCCTATTAACTAGTGCAGTAACATTAAAGCACACATTAAACTAATCATTTACAGATGATACCATAGAATATGTCTTTTATGGGTTGGAAAGGTCGGCTAAGGGGTTGAGATGTTTGGGTTTTTTAAAAACATGAAGATGTATGAATGGATTGCTGCATTTGAATCTGCATTACAGAGAAAAATAACAATACGCTGTGGACAAAACCAGAAATACGGGAAATTTCTTTCCTGTCTCAAGCGAGTTATTTATGGTGAAAGGTTTCTTCAGCGTTTTGCTACAGGCATGCAGCTTTACCCCGAACGTTATGCATGTACACACGGAGAGCGCTCCACTGGGGGTGCCTGTCCTCATGCCCTCTTCTATGCCCACCTCCCCTGCGAAGCTATTTATGGAAAGACAAGACACAGATTCAGAAATGGAAAAAAAAAAACACCCCAAAATCCAAACCCAACAACCACTGAGAACACTGGCACAGAAAAGCAAGTTGATAAGGAAAAAGGCAGCTCGTCTCAGCTGCTTCCAGAGCAGAAAGCGATGGGGACATACTGCTATTATTAGCCCTCCAGATGGGAAGCAGCTAGTTCGCAGCACGGTTTGAAGCTGCTGGCAAGACGTTGAGGGATTTTCTTCACACGTACGCACATGCACAGACACACGGGTGGACAGACAGACGGACACCCCCCCGAAAAGGCTCGTGGCGAGCCCCTTCCCCCTGCTCGGATGAGACAGACAGACAGAGAGCACGATGCCGGCGCGACCGTGCGTACTCACAGCTCGGAGTACAAGAAGTGCAGGTTGCCCACATTGTCTATGTAGTTTGCCGGACTTAGCCAAGGTAGGACCAGTAACAGGAGAGCCTTCATTTCCAGTGCAGGGCTGGCACTGCTGCTAGGTTTCCTCCTTCCAACTGTCCCTCTGTGCTGGTGGGACACACAACGTGAAGCTTTTGTGCCAGCCAAGCCCCTTCTAAGCCAGCCTGGCCACTTCAACGCAACGGTAGCACATTATGGCTGGAGCTTAAATCCCTTAAACGGAGCTACACTGCAAAAATCATTGACCTGTAAGAGGATTACTCGATCAGACTCTCGGGTGGGTAGATGCGAGGGTTTAGGGACAGCACAGCGTGGTTGGCGAGACAGTGACTTATGCTGCAGAGGAGAGCGATGCTCGGGGAAGAGACCTGCCTCCTGCAGGATCCAGAGTGGTTCTCCAGAGGCAGCTGGTACGTTTACATCACTGCCCACAAGCAGATGGGTTACGAGCTAAACTGCATCACGGAAGGGTGTAGCTGTCTGACAACTAGGGGGGGGGTGGGGGGAAGGGAGAAAAAAAAATACCCCCTGTGGAGTTTTGAAGCAGGCGATATCAGAAGGCCACACCTTTTTTTAAAGTAAAACACTGCAAAAGATCACAGCCAACTGCTGGCTGTTTGCATCTCAGTCTGAATTCCCCATATCCAGTTGGATGCTTTTGTGCAAACATAAATCATGTAATCAACCAAGGACACGTCCCTACTCTCTCAGTTTTTGTTTGTTTGTTTGTTTTTGTGAAGGATGCAAACCCAAACATTTTAAATAAGGATGCTTTTAATGGACTATTCTGTAGCAACCGGCATTTTAAAAAAAATTAAGTCCCCTCATCAATTACAAAGCATAAAACACAGCAAACTCACCTTGTCCCACCAGTGACCTCGTCTCTGATCAGGGCAAGCTTTCATTTTCCCTTGAGAACCAGGATTGGTCTGAGCCAGAATCATGCAAGAAATGCGAGGACTGCCGACTGCCCCGGTGACTCCAGCGGAGCCTACTTTAATTTATTCACTGAGAACACAGATCACGTTCAGCCGAGATTTCAGATGGGCTCTGAGCCGTTCTCACCGCAGGCACTGGATTGTTTATGATTATTATTTTGTTTTATTTTTATTAGCAAAGTCGCACACTTTCTCTCTCCTCTTTTGATTTACCAGCGTTAAAGAGAACAGCACCAGCTCGATCTGCTCTGTGCCTGGGCGTGCTGGAGCCGGTGCCTGAAGAGCACAATGCCCTTCTCCTCTCCTACCCTGTCATGAGTTGGAAGTGGGATGGAGAAGGAGGTTTCTGCGTTTCTGAGAACGAAATGAGGCAGAGGCGTACCTTTGGTGATAATTAATTAATGCTGTGATAAAAAACCATGAAGGTACTGCACAGTGTCTGCAAGCACAAGGTTGCAGAAGTCCCCCTTTAGGGGATCACTCAGAAAGTTCTCTCCTAATTCTTGCCTCGGGTAGGAATGTCAATGATGCTGCTCTCTCACCCCTCAGAAGTGGTTCTGACCCCAGCAGAAAGGGTTCCCTGCGATTTCCTACTCCCTTGCATCTGCCCTTTGGGGTTAGGGTCAGAACACTCCACACCAAGGAAGGAAAATCCATGTCATGAGTGGCAAAGGAGAAGCCACCCAGCTTATGTAGCGCTGCCTCTTACTGCCCTACTTTAGAGGCTTTAGAGCTTGATGGGATGGGAAACCACTCCTCTGTCTCTCCAGTCTCCTTCTCCATGGGCTTGGGAAACTGGGACTTGGTGGGGGGAGCCTGGCACAGGGTAGGAGGAACAGCAAGAGAGTGTGGGAACACGTTACTAAGCCAATTCCTCCTACTCCTGGTTGGGCTCAGGCCAAGTGAGGATCTTGAAGATCCTAAGGGGAAAATCCAGGCCACGGACATTCAACAACAAGCACTGGAATAAAACTTGCCAGGCTTTTGGAGGATCAAATAATGGCTTAAAACACTGCAATTCTGCAAGTCATGTATGTGAAGGGTAACTTCGCTACTGCCTCAAGGATGATAAACCTAGATGCTGAAGTGACTCGTACGTGTCCAAGTAGGAGAGTTAACACTAGAAATCAGGAATTATGCTAGTTGTGTGGCTTCAGTGTAAAAAAACACAAAATCCAATGTGCTTATTTATTGTGTGGGAGTTCTTTTCCTGCTAGTTTTGTGGCCACAGCTAGACATCATTTAGTGACGTTTTTGGCAGTGTTAGATTGACAGTTGGGCTCAATGACCTTAAAGGTCCCTTTCAACCTAGACAATTCTATGATTCTGTATCTAGAAAAAAATTTTAAAAAGAAGGCAAAAAGGAGGATCTAAAATACATTAAAGTAAGCTGTATGTATAGCAAAGAGAAAAGGGTTTTTGCACTAGGGGCTCAAGCTTTTGTGGTTGGAACCTATAGAGAAACATAATCTCAGTGAGAGCAGCTCCCAGCAGACTGTCAGTCCCTTTACCTGCATGACTTCTGAAATCTGTATTTGTGGTCTGCCAGAGAAGTAGTGTCCATAGGCAGAAAATGATAAATAACTTTGCTAATTTTTCCCCTTAGCATCAGAAAGCCAGCCTTGCAGAGCTCTGCTGGCCTGGGCTGGAGGCTGCTGCCACCACCTCTTACGCCATGGGCCATGAGACAGCAGCACCCTCAACAGTGATAGCCGGGTCCAGAACTGGGTGGGCCAAGGATACCCAAATCCACAAACACCAAGCCTCAAGCATGTGAAAAGTGAGCTCTTGACCTTTCCAAAGGGTCATGAAACCATTTGTTAATGGGTTTTTTTCAGCTTTAGTAATGCAAGAGAGTCACATTTTTTGTGTGGTTAAACCACCATTACTTCAGTGAATGTCTTCAGCGAATAAATTTCTTATGAGAATCCAGGTGCTTCAGGAAATGAGGTCTCCAGTTCAAATGGGGACGTGTTTGAATGGCAGGCTGCAGAGCCATTTCCCGTTATCACCTTCAAGACCCAGAAACCAGCATCCATGTGAACACGCCTCCGTGCTCCGGCTCACCAGGGATGCTCTGACCATCAGCACTACCACGCCTGTGCAGGGATGTGGCCCCAGCTGCAGTCTGGAGCCCTGCGCTGCTCGCCCAGGGCTCCACACCGCACCTAGGAACACAACTCACACCTGGAAACCACAGGGGAAGCCTTTTCACTGGGCAAAAGATACAGGCCAAAAAAAAAGGGCAACTCTTAGAGTTGCCAGCTCTCCTCAAATCTGCGTTTGTCTGCCCATAGAAAGCACAGCCCTGAGTGTATCTCTTTACTCTTCTGCCTTCCTTTCAAAAGACAGAAGATGCAAGAGAAAAGCAGCAGCATGTGCTTTCACCCTGCAAAACAGAGGGTCATTCGTTATCAGTTCCCTCCTTGCAGAGGAACCAAACTGCTCCCTGGAGTGCTCTCTCCCAGAGGCAGAAGAGAGGGTGTCCTGGCCACCAGGAGAGGTAGGCCTGGACATGGAGTCCAACTGGAGACATCTTCCACACCATGTTGGAGAAGCTGGAGCTCTGGGAGCCCCCCAGTGCGGCGCATGGGTAAGTGCTCACCTGGAAGCAAGGAGCGCTCCGCTCCAAAGACCAATACCAAACCGGAATATTTTCTGCTCTACTTCTCATATAGGTCATTTGTGATGCAAAAAAGGATTGAAGAAAGGGCAATTATAAAACCCCTAATGTACAACTAAAATATTTATGGTAGCTCAGCTTCCCAAAACTCACAGATCTCTTTGGATGACTAAATACACACTTCCATTATGCAGCTAACCACAAGGTATCTGCCCAGAACCACTAACCTGCACGAAGTACCTTGAATGCATTTGATTCTAAAAAAAGAGTGAGTTATCGTCATATAAATGGGCTAAATTCAGCTCTAAATTCATGAAACTGTGGGTGTTCATGGGGAATGAAAACTATAAGTCTTTCGTTGCATTAATTGACTATTTTTATCAGCACTAATTGAAGATAACTTTTTTCCTCCCCTTAAGAAAAAGAGTGAAAAAAAGGTGTAGCAACAACAACTTACTGGGTTTGGAAATGCTGTTCGAGGTGACCGCGTTGCACGACCTCTGAGCAGTGTTCTGTGAAAGGGCAGCTAACCATTAGCTTGTCCAGGAGGTTATTCACTAGTATGCTGGACTTCCTGCACGTCTGGAGAATCACAAGCTTGCGGTCCATGGGGCAGAAGTCTTTTTCCACGAGGAAGTTCGTAAGGCAGGCTGTGCAGAAGGTGTGACCACAGAGCGTGTCTAACGGCTGAAGCAAAGGTTGCAGGCAAATGTGGCATATCAGATCATCATCTACTTCTTCGGTGTAGCTGTACAAGTGGTTTTCTTCCGGCAAATGCGCTTGGCCGCAGGTGACACAGAGTGGCGGGGGGCTGTCCTCCATTTCTTCTTCTTTCTGGCTCATGATTAGAATCGATGCAATTCAAAAGAGGGCAGATGGGAATACCCCACTCGTTTTCTATTCGTGCGAGACACAGCAAGGCTGGTGCGCCATCAGACCTGCCGGGAAGAAAGCTGAAGGGTTATGTTCTGGATCGATTTCTCTTGCCGTACGCACAGTTTGTGTCTGGGTATGAAGCACTCTGGCAGGTATTAGGGAAGGATTGCATCTCTGGGATGGGAGGGTGAAGCCAAGAAGGGGGCAGGAAAAAAAAGAGACCGGTAACTCAAGGGACTTCTTTTCTCTTAAATCTAGCTCGATTTACACAATTACTCTCATTGTAAAGAAAGCTATCGAAATAGGAAGAAATACTACAGGCATTCAATGGTTGAAAACCTTAAATTAGCATATAATTGCAGTTCCAGTCAGTTGATTTTGTGGTCACATTACTTATGCTGGAAAAGCAGCATGATGTGTAGGCAAACACTGCAGGACTGCGTGCAGAAATAGAGGTGAGAACAAGGGTTACCACCCAAGCCTCCTGCTCAGCGCGGCAAGGGAGCGCAGCAGCTTCACCTGACGCACGTGAGCAGGCAGACACTGTACACGCAACCGGAGGGAGGACACTCTGGGGTTCACGAGGATTTAGAGCTTGGGTCCCTCTAGACCATCCTCTTCCCACAGCAGCAATGGATCTCTCTGATTTTCAAAACCATTGAGCACAAGACCCTGTCTTTTACATTATGCACAATGGCGTTACAGACAGCAAGAATGTATTTTGGGGAGAGCTCGGATCCTCACTGCCTTGTCTCGGGGACCTGGGACCCCTCATTCAAAGCTTGTCTGCTTATCACCCCCATGGTACTGTTCTGGATGCCTCAAGTCGAGCGGTTACAACCACCTGCATCGGCATGATCAGCCCAAACCTTCACTTTACTTCTCAAAGCACCAAATACCTCCCGCGATGAAGTGAAGCCCACAACACAATGCCAACTACTGTATCACTCAAAATTAGCCCTATTGCCTTAATAATTTGTATTACAGAAACCCAGTATTTCCCTAACTACTGACCCAATTATCTCTGTCCAGAGCACCTGCCTGCTGGTATTTTAAAGATACAAGCTCTGTGGGTGGCAGCAAAACTGAGGAGTAATTTGTAGTTTTTATGTGATGAACCCCGACTGCTCGTTGGACCACTTATGTCTCATTACATCTATACTTATTTTGATATACCGCTTTGAAAATAAACATGAAGATATAAAATATGCAATGGCCTAATTACTACTCTTGCCTGAAAATGTAAATCTTATTTGCTGCTCTGCCGTAACACTGCACCCTTGCTTCCAGCTTGATTTAATTTGCTTAGACAATATGTCAGCCTCAGACACCCACGTTTGAGGGCAAATGAGGGAAAGAATAAAAAAATAAATCTGACTATGACAGAGCACATTTTCATAGAAAATAAAACCTTATTTTAATGCAAAGCTCACGGGCTTTAAACCTGAGAAATTAAACTTTAACATGGCAGTGGTTTTCTGACATAAAGGTAAAATAATAGCCCCACTAACTCTAACCAGATGCTTAAATGTTCGACATTCACTTTAATGTTTTGCTAGATCCTATTCTTATGTAGCAATTACGCTAAGTGGCTGTATAATAATATTTTTTGCTTGCAAGACTAAGTTCTGCGTAAGCTCTGTCTCTTGATTAGCAGTAGCTTCACTTGAATCAAAATCATCGCCTGTTAGAATTCTTGCAAATATTTAAAATACTCTTTACTGCGGCAAGTGTTTCCTTTTGTAAAAATATTCACCAGAGCTTTATGAACAGCTCTTTGTGAAGAAACGAACATCTTTCTGTAGCGTGGAAAACAGCTCTACCTGCTATCTTAATATAGGAATTAAACCCAGTATTATTTGTTTCTCCTAAGGTGATGCACGGCACAGTGAAACAAGGGAAAAGAGGATCATGAGGCTGAGGTGGGGACTGTTTGGGCACTGCAAGTGACTTCTGGTAGGTGGCTTTTGGCCAACTTCTCGATGAAGCAGGGTGGCCTTCAGCTGGTATTTGATTTACTGGTAGCTGTGTTTCTCATGATGAGAGGAAGAGCTCTCAGCTGATCTCCGCACCCCTCGCTCGTGGAGGGAGCCCATGCGAAGCCAACAGGGCTGCCCACGAGAATGGCAATACGCAGTTTGGGAATTTGTGGGACTATGGCTTTAGAAATAGCCATAAAATGAGTTAGAAATCAATAAAGCATGACAAAACCAGCATTGCTTCTTGAACTTTTTCCTACATTTTCAAAATGCCTCGCACCCGGGGCAATCAGGGGACTGGGCTATATCATGCTGGATCTGCACTCTCCTGCCACATCCCCTCGTACCAGCACACATAGGTGGACTCACGAGGGTTCTCTCTCCGTGCACCATGCACCAGAATGCGGCCAACCCCAACATTTTGTTGCCTCATGGGTATTCCCAAGGACAGCAACTCTTGCTCCCTGCTGGCAGGAGACCCAACGCGTGGCTCCCATCAGTGAGCCTGCTGAAAGCTGGACCTCAAGCCCTGCTCTGAGGCAGGAGCATCCCGCAGCAATAGGAGCATGGGCATCCGAACCCCTCCCAGGCTCCTGCACTAACCCTGAAAGTACCGCTCCTCTGCTCCGACATGTACAACACATCAACTCCCCTCACATGAATTAGGTACGACTGGGAATGGTGCTACAGCTCTGAAGCAACTACAGTTATTTCCGCAATGACAATGGAGAAAGAGAGGCATCGCTGCCCTAAGGCCATGTTCTGCTGCAGCAAAAATGATGAGAGGAGCCCCAGTGGATGCAAAGCCAGACTGTCCTGGCAACACTATGGATGCTTTTTACGAACCTGACATGCTAATGCGTTGCTAGTGAAAAAGTGCTGGTGGAGGGAGCTGTACCTGAATTTTACAATGTTTACATAAATTGCAAATACTTGCTGCAGCTCAGGGAAACAAAACCATCCATGTTAATTAGTTACAGGCACTGAATTTTTAGAAGGACTTAATGCAAGTCCTACGCCCTTTATTATTTAGAAAATTTATAGAAGACAACTTAAATTCTGGGAAAAAAAAAATCTATCAGCTTCTTCTGGCTAATCTGGTCCATGTTCACCCACGATGAACCTTCCTAAATTGCTGGACATATCAAGCAATGAAATGATCGCCGTCTGTCCTTGGGAGGTGATTATACCACCACAGGAGTTAGCACGGAGGGCATGCGACAGAGCTGTTGCACAGATTCGGTCTGTGCAATGTTTGCAGTCATTTGTATTTATAGCATTTATGCGCTGTCATAACAAGCTACATAATTGATTTCATGTCCTTTCAGGCCACTTAAAGCCTTGATGTTAAGCTTTGCTAATGGTTCCTCTTGAACAACGTAGGAGAGAGGGGAAAAGATATTTAAAATAGACCTGCTGATAACCAGTGCATACTTCTACTTCTTCTATTAACTATGAATAATGAAATACACTTTGAGCAAGGAACCCTGTACAGGTGGATGGCAAATCACTGCTAAGTGAAAAAAGGCAAGTATTACCTGGCTGAAATTCTCTTCTTCGCGGCCTATGCTTGGGGAAGGAAGAGAGGGGAAAGGAGGGGGGAGGAATACCAGGTCTACCTGTGGTTGGTGTCAACACCACCAGCAACCTCAGCAGGGTGAGGATGTCACCTTGGCAGTCTACGTGAGAGCTGTATTTGCAGGGAGCGGTTGCTGCATGGCTGATTGGCAGGAGAAGCATTTATGTGTGATGGTGGTGCTATGCCCAAGAAGACAACACCAGCGTTTGCTGCTTAGCTGCTATGCAGGAAGTTTTCAACAACTTGGGTCCCAGATTAGGCATAATTGTACAGTGCCTAGCACAGCTTCGCTTAGATAGATAAAATTAAATACTGATTTGTAAGGATTTCAAGTGTTGGGACGCTGCAGTAAATCAAGTTCCAGTCCAAGGCAGAGACCTAAACCACAGGAATGTGGTGCAAATGATGAAGGAAAAACACTGTTGAGCAACCTGGTCTAGTGGGAGGTGTCCCTGCCCATGGCAGGGGGTTGGAACTAGATGATCTTTAAGGGTCCTTTCCAATTCTAACCATTCTATGATTCTATTCTATGACTGTCATCCTGGATATGAATATCGCCAAGATTTAAGCCGCAGGCTGGAATGAGAATGGTCACATCAAGGCATGAAATAGCCTTATGACCACAGTGAAAGCCAGTATCATGCTAGCACATTTTTTAAAAAAGTTACTCGACAGATTGCACCAGTTTGAAGGAGTTTGCATCTTACGGGTCTTCACTGCTTAGGAATTTGCAGCCACCAGAAGTGTTTAAGAGAATAACAAAACAAACTCAGACAAAAACCAAGGGCAGTAAACATGGAGAGTAGGTAGAGAGAACGCCTTTCATCTCCTTACACAGCCAAGCCCGTAGTTGTCCCATCCCAATGAAGCATTTAAGCAACCTTAAGCTTAAATCCTGACTTACCATCAGGGTTACACTGGCAGGAGCGTAGGGAGAGGAGGGCTCGCCGAGCCGAATGGCAAAGCCCCGCTGCCTCCAACCACCAACACCGTCAAATATTAACCCAGCACTTCAGGAGGCTGCACTTGGAAGCAGCGCGGCACAAAATGGAAGAAGCTTCGGGTAGCAGAAAATGAGTAACCAAGTCTAAAAGAGAAAGAATTAAGTGATGAATGATAGTGAGGAAGTGGTTAATACAGGAAGGAATAAATAGATGCCTAAAGGCTGGAGAAACAGTGATGCAGAGCCTGGAAGGGCAGTAACTGGCTTACATCCCAAATGATGAAAGACAAGTCAGTGAACGGACATCACTGGAAATGAATGAGTGACACAGATGAGCTGCAAAACAGGTAGAGGATTTTAGCTCCAGGTGCTCTGAAGTGGCATGGTTTGGGGATGATTAAATCCTCAGAGTTCAGGGAAAGGGTGGCCAGCATCCAAAGGGAAAATGGATTCTGAACAGTACAATAGGATTGCTAAATATTAGTTGGGTTAGTTGTATTTTGTTTTTTAATGTGTGTTTGGACTCTAAGCATGTACATAACAAATCCTATATCCATTGATTAAAAGGGGATGCCTTTCCATGCCCTGTTTCTCTGTCGCACAACCCCGTAAGCGGTAGGGGTACTACTGTCAGAGCTGTCCTCCTCTTAGCCAGGCTGTCCTCCTCTTCTTAGCCCCTGTCACAACAAAGCCGTGCCGCAGCCCTTCCCCAGCACCTGCAGGGGTGCACAGATGTGCACCTCTAAATGAGTCACAGCCCTCCTTTAGTGCTGTTTAGCATGGCATTCGTGTGATCAACACTGCTAGGAAAGCTGGCACCTTTAACTCTTTAAGGATGCCTCAGCCCAGCTGCCAGTGGGTAGAGGTGGGCAGGTCAGGAGACTTGGGCATTGTCCCCATCTAGTGGCTCACCCACACCGGGGAGAAGAGTGAATCACAGCCAGGAGGGAGCAGAGGTCCTCCTTCACCCTCTAGCAAAAGCACAAACCCCTCAGGTTACGCAGGGTTAGCTGTGATGATACGCAGGAAACCATAGCCCTTACTACTCCTGTGAGCATCCAGGTTACAAAATCACTCCACCTATTTCATATTCAGGGTTTCATGATGAGGTACCAAGATGAATGCTTACACAAAACTATTTGGCGCTAGTTAGGTAAATGTTAATGCTGTTTTAATTTACCATCTTTCATCAAACTATTTTTCCTGGTAGCGGGCTTCCCAGCTTTCCCGTTACCATGTTTTGTGTCACTAACTGCACGTCTCTGACTAGAGTTTTTTATAGATTACATTGACTTTGCTCTTCAAGGCAGTACTTATTTTGGAGGCCATTGGGCAGCCTGTTTGTTTCACAATACTAGACAACAGTTGTGGAAAACATTATAGAGTGACCCATACTCCAGTAATACCTTTTATACAGTATTTTCCATTCAAAAAGACAGTGATTCACATTCCAAAGATCTTGCTAAAAAATATCATGGAGTCACGGAATTTCAGAGCTGGAAGGGACCTCTAGAGAGCATCTAGTCCCACTCCCCTGCTAAAGCAGGATTGCCCAGAGCACATCACTCAGGGCTGCATCCAGACGGGGCTTGAAAGTCTCCAGAGAAGGGGACTCCACACCCTCCCTGGGCAGCCTGTGCCAGTGCTCTGTCACCATCACCGTAAAGAAGCTTTTTCTCATATTCAATTGGAACTTCCCATGTTCCAGCTTTTGCCCGTTACCCCTCATCCTGTTACTGGGAACCACTGAAAAGAACCTGGCTCCATCCTCCTGACACCCACCGTTTAGATACTTGTAAACATTAATAAGGTCTCCCCTCAGCCTTCTCTTCTCCAGGCTATCATATAATAATTTACACCAGCCTTGGCATAGCTGCACTTAAGTCCTAAGGGGTGAGTCAGTCAGCCTAGATTTGAAACTTTGTTCAAAAGAAGGTTATAAAACACTAAGGTACCTAAAACCTTATCATCACGTCTCAAGACCAGCATTCCTCCTGTGTGTAACTTTCTATCTTTTTTTTTCCCCCTTCTCCCCTTACTTTAAAATCTGTTCTACCTATAGAAAAGTCTTAACGTTTCCTTTCTGCCTGAGGTGCAACCAGTAGTAGAACATCTCCAGCAGAGGTTTGTTGTGGGCAGAGACGAGATGCACACCTCCAGGTAAAAAGTCAGAAGCTGGAGAAGAGTTGGTGATCCCAGAGATATAGATTTAACAGATAAGAATTCAGCTTGACTCTTAAGATTACAGGAAGCCTGTTGGAGCTGACTTTTAGGGGAAAAAAAATTGTATTTTAAACGTTCAGCACATCAGTACAGAATGTCTCTGAGACAACAAACAGGAGCTCCAAAACCTCTCCTCTGCCAGGCCCCAGCTTTAAGACAGCTGGTTTTTCAAAGTTATTATTAGTCAAAAAAAGTCCTTCTTAGAGCTTATAACAATCAAAGCACTTTGCAGAGCCTTTAGTGATGAAAGGCATTTCCAACTGAATAGAAAAATCCAACAGTACAGTAGGTGAATAACCCCGACTTTTCAAGTTGTAGCTCAAGCTGTGAAACCCAACAGAAATGTTATACTGTGCCTGCACGCACAATAACTTCAAAAACCAGAACCAGATTGTTTGGAAAAAAAAAAAAAAAAGAAAGGTTTTCTCTGTGGCTCATGCTGGAATTCACAGAATAAACCAATGTTGGAAAAAGTTTTTTGTTGTGGAGTTATGTATCTGAAACGTCTGTTAGGAATGTATGGAAATACATTCTGCTTTTTCCTCTGTCTCTCGCACGCCCACGCAAACCTGAATTGCTCTTTCTGACGATCTCATGGATACCAAGCTTTACTCAGCATGCTAAAATGAAAAAAAAACAGCCCAGAAGTAACTTGAGAATATTAGGAACAGCTGGACAAGATTTGAGAGAAGATTTGAACGAGACAGTAGGTATCCTCAGGTTAGCCTACCCACACTGTGAGGAAAGGTGTCCGATGAATGAACTCACCTTAGCAGAAGGCAGTATTTCTGAGAAGACTTGTTGCTGGCATGCCTCTAATTGTCGAATTCTGTGTCAGTTGGGGTAGTAATTTCTGTTCCTTGCTTTTTTCAAAGTTCAGGAAACCCAGGCTGGGACCAAGAGCTTACGCCAGAGCTACAAGCTGAGAGTCCAAGCGCGAAGAGGAGTGGTGGCGAAGCGGGCAGGCTGTGCCTAACTGCTCCTCAAAGGCACAGGGTCTACCTGCTCAAAGGAAGTCAATCATGTGGCCGAAGCCAGACTGTGTGAGCAATTCTGATTGACTCCTCAAGTGCTTCCTAAACATGTGCTCATCCTAATTGACATAATAAATGCCATCGGCATTTCACATACTAAATTAGAAAATTGCCTCGCTAGTTATGTAACAAAGGGAGCGTTACCGCTCTGATTTGGCCGATTGCTCTGGCCGGCTTCGGCAGGGCTGGCAACCTCACGGATACCACCAGCTTGCTGCCAGCCATTTAAGCAAATCACTAAACTGTCTTTGTGTGGCTGGATAACTGCGTGCCCCAGCCGCCTTTCAGGGTGCTGGTAGCTAGGAATAGGTACAAGAGTCCATGCGAACTACGTGAGGGACTTCATCCCTGATCCTTGCTCCAGGTGTGCCTGCTGCATCTCGGGGAAACTTGTCTGCCCACCCTCCTCTTGTGTTTCAGAGTAAAGAAATCATAGAATCACAGAATCATAGGTTTGGAAGGGACATCATCTAGTCCAACCCCCTGCCAAGGCAGGGCCACCTTAGAGCAGGGGGCACAGGAACCCATCCAGGGGGGTTTTGAATGTCTCCAGAAACGGAGACTCCACCACCTCCCTGGGCAGCCTGTGCCAGGGCTCTGCCACCCTCAAATGCGGGCCTGTGGACCACTATAGAGCTATGATGTGCTCCAGCCAGGCGCTCCTGAATCCAGCCAGCCTAGCCCTCAGGCTATGGACCCACACAGGGCACATCACAACAGAGACATTACACCAAAACCGTACCACTAGTGCAAAAAAAAAGTGCAAAACTTAGAATAAAATGTGTTTGCTTTAAAATAAATAAAATAAAACAAAACAAAATGCTCTGCACTTTCAGTATGAATTTAGTTCCTGATGTTAACTCCATGACGCTGCTTCTACCCGGATTCCTAAAGAAACAGGGCAGTTCTGCACTTGTTCTCTCTCTCTGTGAGCGTCTCTGTTCATCCATGCTCTTTTTCTCCCCAGTACCTTTTGGATCCATTTTTCAAATTCAGCCCGTTCTGACAGAATGGCGGAAGCCTCCATATAGATTAAACTATCACAGTTACCACGCGAACAGGTAATTGGGGAGGAGAGAGAAAAAAAAATTAATGTTCCCACAAAAAGCAAGGCTACAGAGTGAACCCAAACCATACTGGATATCAAGAAAGACAGGCAGGAGAAAGGAACTATGTATAGCCAGACCGCAAAAAAAAATAATTTGGAGCTACACCATATTAGACAAAAGCACAGGGAAGTAGCGTTCGCTAATTCTTCTGCCCACTGAACACCGATATGTAATCCAAAAAGCTTGTTCTCCTTCCCTTCTCCACTTCCAGTTTCCATGCCTTACCACGCACAGCAGCACAGGGGCTGAGACAACCCACACAGTCTGAACAAAAAGGTTTCTCCCTAGGCATGTCCCTTGCTTTCTGGCTTCCTAAAGAGTGGATGCACTTTTTACTGCGTTCCAAAGGCCAAATGTCGCCAGCCTCTTGGAGAAGAGCAATGCATCTCTACCATGCATCGTTCAGCTGCTCCCTGAGCTGAAAGAGCGCAGAAAAACTCTCCATGACCCCGGTCCCTCAGGGGAAAAATCCACCCTCAATGTCACTGCAAGCTGCTGCCAGTATGCAATGGTAAGGGGCTGGGGGGGTACTGGGGAGCAGAGAAAAGGGGTTGATCATGCTTGGGGTAGATGGAAGGCACAGCCGGATGGTGACACCCTGGCTGCCAGTGGTGCCCACTTAGTCTCAGAGAAGACTTGCTTGTCCCAATTAGGATGTTTTGCTCACTATGCTTTGAAGATTCTGTATCTTCAGACACCAGGTAGGTAATCTTGTTGACTTACCAATTTGTGGGACAAAGAATATCTACCAAAAATATCCTAGACCACCCTCAGCACCATCTAAAATGCTTTAAAGTAGCTTTTATCTCTTTTGTGGTGCTAACTCCATCGTGGTTGGTAAGGATGAAGGACAACCTGCCCAATTCACTCGCAGCTTCGTGACGTGCGTGTGGCTCAGCGCGAGAGCACCCAAAATCCCTGGTTCAATGTTCGCTCCGCACAGACAAACACAAGAAACACAACAAAACCGCTGCAAGAGCTACCAGCATCTGCACAAGCAACCCAGCATGCCGAACACGTGTCCTCTCCGCGGGCCTGCCCTACTTAACTGGAAAATAACAACGCAATAGGCAAAGCGAAATGCACGGGAATGTGAAAATCTTCACTTAATACAGCTTCACAGTAAGTCTTAATCCCTCCTCGCAATCCTCTCCCAGGGCCCCAAGTGGGTCAGCAAGACAGACGGGCGATGCCACCTCTCTGGCCCTCGGCGCCAGGGGCTGGAAGAGCTGCTGGAGAGGGAAGGAAAGGGCAGGGGCAGAAGGCGATGTGGAGGACTTCTGCCCGGGGGGACACTGGAGCCTTACACCTCACCCTGCCTCCCACAGCCATGGGGCTCAGACCACACAGCGTCTTCTCACACGTGACCACGAGACAGCATTTAATAACTGCGGAGTGCAGAACACGTGAGGGAGAACCCTGATAATAATACCTAATGAAGCAAGCCATGCTTTAATTACAGCGCGCCTTTACAACTGCTCCTCTGATCCAGGAGTCTCTTAATGCTTGACAAACTACTTAATGAGTTCTCACAACACCCTGTGGGGACTTTTTTTAGGAGCAGCCCGAAGCGTGGTTAGGTGAGGAGGGGAAGGGGCAGCTGGAGACTCCATGGCTCCCGTGATGCCGATGCCTGGCCTCCGTCACAAAAGTCCTTGTGCAGCAACATGGCCACAGGGATGCTCTCAGACCTGATCTGAGGGAAAACCCTCACCAACTCTTGACTCGCGGGACTGCATCCTCTGCCTGGTGACCATGGATTCAGGGTGAGGGGGAACGGCAGCAGCTTTCAGCAGCTGGCTCCCCGCTGTGACTAACCCAAGCAACAGAAGCGGATGCTTTAGTGAAACCTCTGGCCCACTGCACTCAGTGGCAAAATTAAGCAAATTCAATGGAGCAAGGATTTAATCATCAGTATCTCAATTCTACTTATGTTGCACCTAACTTCAGTACTGATTTATAGATAATTATTATTATTAAAGATCGCATATATAATCTAACATTTAAGTTATAGGTCTGTAAATGTCTATAACAAACTATATCTCACTATTTCCTTCTCCTGCCACTCGAATCCACAAAAAATGACTGAATACACAAATTCTAACCAGAAAAACACTCTCTATTGAAGGGCTGCATGAAACAGTGACACTCTGCTCTTTGAAATAATGCAATCGAAAGCATTCCCTGCCACCCAGTTGCAGCTGCCCGGGGCCTAATCCCATTCAGGAACCTGGAAAAAGGAGGGCACAAGCCCAGGCAGTGTAGTCAGCAAGTAAATTTCAACAACTTAGGAGAGCAGTACAGCCCAGAGGCAGCCTCCAAAATAATGGGCAGGCACACAACATGCAGCTGGAAACAGAAATTTCAGGGAGCAAGGGAAAGAAGCATGGATGACCTTACAGACATCTTGCAATACCGAGTGCTGAATTTCATATTTAAGAAAAATGCGGTGTTTGAAAGAGGGAAACACATTGCACGCTGAAGAGGCTGAAGCCAGCAGGCCAACTACTTGTGGTCTGACTGTCGGTTTTCTGGTGCAGACACTGGCTACTTTTCAGGTCTCGAACAAACAGCATACTGTCTTTCACTCGGTTATCTCTCTTCTGAAGTAGTGCTGACAGTGCCCATTTATCTCTGCTGATAGCCGCTATAGCTCGTCTGGGAGTGAGCTGTGCGCTAGAGCTTATAACCGTCTTCCAAATGGAAAGGACTGGGCAAACACGAAGTATCCGAGCAGGGGTGGAAGCAGCTCTCTAGCTAAGGCTGTGCAATAGTTTCCGTTCCAGGGCACCTTTTTGCAGCAGGATAATGACTAAGATCCCCATCCAAGAAATGCCTCAGCAAATAAATTTTGTTTATTACAGTGACCAAGCCCTCAGCTACTAAAACACATCCTCTAGAGCCTGGTTCTGCCCTCGTCTGCTCAGTGCTGGGAAACAGCATCCCTGAGTAGGGTGCTACTCACTGGACTTGATTCATCAGTACTCTAATTGGGGCTTTGTGGGAACTGCCTAATAAAGTCCATTGTTAATTAACATGCATGGGTTGTTGATGGCCTTGTAACATTCTCCTTAAAATAAAGAGGCTTACTAAGGTTTTGTCAGCCAGGACACACGAGTGACACCAGCCTGGGAAAGATAGTTAAGTCTGCGGCTGAATTAATATCTGCTTCCAGAACCGGTTCTGTGGGTGTGGAGACCAATTGTGGGCTGATTAATCCCCTGATGAGAAACCAATTAGGAATTACGTGCTCAAACTGTCCTGCTTCCTGCATCCTTCCCCACGGTCAGATGTGATCTGCTGCATGTAGGCAGGCAAGGGGACTTTTTTTATTCTTGGAAAATCCTCTTACAAATCATAGTACTTCAGTGCCTCAGACCCCTTTTGACTGGATCTAGACTGTGATGTTCTTCTAAATCGCAGTAGTATGATCAGATGACTCCTCAGATTGAAACTATGAAAACCCAAAACTATGCTACAAGATACTTCCCGGCACTGAGTTCTACTTGCAAAATCCTGTGTGTGCTGATAGTTAAATATATTGTATAAAAAAGCTACAAAACAAAATCAGGGGAACAGCAAATAAAATGACCACATCATCCATATTTTTTAACATCAGCATCTCAACAGTATCTGGGGAGGAAGAACGTCAGGCACCAGTATAGGTTAGGGGTGGACCCCATGGAAAGCAGTTCTGAAAAAAATGATCTGAGGGTCTTGGTAGACAGTAAATTATCCATGAGCCAGCAATGTGCCCTTGTCGCTAAGAAGGCCAATGGATTTCTGGGCTGCATAGGGAAGAATGTGGTCAGCAGGTCATGGGAGGTCATTCTCCCCCTCTGCACTGGCGAGGCCACAACTGGAATACTGTGTCCAGTTCTGGGCTCCCCAGTTCAAGAGAAACAGAGAATTACTGGAAAGAGTCCAGCGTAGGGCAACAAAGATGATTGAGAGATAGGAGCATCTCCTTTATGAGGAAAGGCTGAGAGAGCTGGGACTCTTTAGTCTGGAGAAGAGAAGGCTGAGGGGAGACCTTATTAATGTTTACAAGTATCTAAGGGTGGGTTTAAGGAGGATGGAGCCAGACTCTTTTCAGTGGTTCCCAGTAACAGGATGAGGGGTAACGGGCA